>CM056840.1:16604916-16832416 GCA_029853015.1 Chelidonichthys spinosus
GTGATGAGTTCCATTGTTATTAAACTTATATGAATATAGTTGTTTTGAAGTAGATGATATTAAATAGATATTAGAGAGGTAATTATGGCCTGTTTAACTTCCCACACTCACTTTATGCATCAAAATACATAATTAAACCTGCTATTTCCCAGATTGCTTCAATCAAATCATTTGCACAATTATTAATTTCCTAATTTGAATATGCATGTAATCACTTTAGATGATAACAACAAAGTGAAATATAATATTTTCGTTTTTTTTTTTACTGTACTTACTCTGACTTTGGAACTGTTTCATCATGGTTCAGGGATGGTGGTCAAAAAAATAAAATAAAATGAATGTCCTTGGAAAGAAAATCGAAAATTGGCAACAAAAAATTAAATCTGACTTGGCAGATCATATCAATTGGAATTGGCTAACAACAATTGCGAGCAGATCTCATAGTGATTTAATTAAAACTACTAATGCCATGTTTTTTTTTTTTTTTTATTCAATCAAAGCAAATGTTTAAATAAAATGCAATCATTTCTAACTTTAAAGGTGGTGTTATATCTACTTGCTGTAGGTTTATGGATACAAACAGGCAGAATTACTATTGGAGACACACTCCTGTCACCCAAACCAAACATGATGTTAAATCTCAGCTGTAACTAATCCACAACGAGCCGCTTTAATGATGTCGGATGGTGACAACCCTGTTAGAGGGAGTGACACGGAGCCGCCGGCGTGGACCGGGACCAGATCTAGCATGAAACGGCAGCGACCCACATTAACCCCGCCACTAATTGTTTTTGCACAAATTGTCAAAAGGACAATCGGATGGAGCTCGAGTGCATGTGTGTTAACGATGGCTTCCTGTGAAGCGCATGCAGAGTTCTCTGGCTGTTTGTCATTGAGCCTCGGCGGCAGCGGCCAGTTGCCGGGTGAGCAGGTGTTCTAAACGCAGACGGATGAATAAAAGCTTCATGATGCTGACAGTGAAAAGGTTAGAGAATGATGTCATAATGTTCCCACTGCAGGATTTAATAGGTTCACAAGCTCACTATCATTGTGTTGTACACTGTTTCTTAGCAGTGGGAATCTTTGGGTGTTGATTTTGATTCTTAATATCACATTTCAGATTTTAGATTCACGCATCATAATGGATTTTTCTGAATTAGTAAATACATCAGGGTCCTCGGTGTGGCAAATTATTACAGAATTGAGGTTATATAGTTTAAATGATTTTGAAAAAGCTAAACTGATTACAATGATGAAAATACACAAAGGCCAATGATTACATTAATTCATGTTTAACTCTCCAGCCGTTTTTTTCAACTACTGTTGATTTCACCTTTAAAATGGTTTACATCACCTTATTTGGTATCATTTTTTTTTTTTCAGCTCAACCTCAACCTCAGTGTGTGACTTTACAGGTTTTTTTTTCATTTTGACATACTGTATTAACACATTGGACCTAAAATCACAAAACAAACATTAAATACGAGGAAAAAGTTTGATTTTGTACTGTGAAAACCATTAAACATGTTTAATGAACCATTTTTATTACACTTAAAGGCGCCATATGTAAGAATGTGGCCAAAAACGGTACTACACCCAAATTCAAAACACTGTGGCGAGTCGTATCCGCCTCCCCCTCCACCCCCTCCCCTCCAGACTAGAGGTTGCCAGAGCTGTTGTCATATCCTCCATCAACTTACCTGTGTAGGAGAAGAGTAGCCAATCCTGCATCCGATTTCAAATTCCTCTTAGCTTTCAACTGTCTCCAACCTTCAAATGCCTCCCCTATATAGACCCTCGCTTTGCCTCGGTTTCTATCTTGGCGTTTTTTTGAATCATAACGAGCTCTTTTGGGTTTTGTTGCCTCCGCCATTGTAGCTCAGTCGAAACTGGCAACCCGTGGTTGCTCGGCAGCTGAGACTCAACTGACTGCAATGATTTGTAGACGCCGGTGGGTGGCGCCACGTGCCAAAATATGTTTTCAAAACATAAACATGATTTGCGGTCTGCAAAAGATTTGTTGTTTGTGAGTTCAGTATGTTATATGATCATTATTCCTGAGTCTCTATGACATATTAGGATGATTTTACGGCCAGTTGCTTTAGATTTCTTACATATTGTACCTTTAACTTAGAATTCAAATATAAATTGTATATTTCAAAAACCTAGTTACAAATTTAGCAAACAGAAGTTATATACAACTATTTACATGCACAAACTTGATTTGTTTTTTCTTCTAGTTTATTGCATGTGACTCTCTCTCTCTCTCTTGTTACCATAACTCCCCAGCAGTACTTCCTTGTCTTCAGAATACCATGTGTTTGTTGAACTTACTCACCCAGCCGCGATCTCGAGTCTGAATTCCCAAGATTAGAGGGAAGGTGCATGTCATCTGCATATTTGATGACATGAGGTTTTCTTGTATACAAGCAGAACTCCGCTAGGACCCGTTGTGTTCCTGTAGGATGGAGGATCAGATCAGCTGTTCTCTCAGTCTCTCCGAATCACGACGAGTGTGTCGGAGCAGCGGGCTTTTCCCCCTCGTCTCTTTCAAGGTTTCCACTAAAAGGCGTTGAATATGTTGAACTGACAGAAGAGACCCAGCTTACTAAATCGCTTTTAATTCTGCATGCGAGGAGACGGAGCGTTCGCTGCACTTGAGGAAATTAAAACGTCGGCCTCGCTGCATCGCTGTGTGTGTGTGTGTGTGTGTGTGTGTGTGTGTGTTTCCAGGACTAAAGTGTGTATTGGAGACAGACAGAGAGAGTCTGATAGTGCCATCACTCAGCCCTCTGGTAGCGATATCTTGTTTGCCTCTCAAACTAGCCGAGATGTATCGGCGCCCCTCGTGTGTGTGTTATTGCCGGGCCGAAGCGTTGGTTGTAGATCACTTTGAGAACTGCAAAAGCGCCGGGTAGCGTAGCGGTCTCTCCTGAATGGCGACAGCGGCATATCGGGGAGAGATATTGATTTTTCTAGGAGCACGGCAACCGACCAATCACGGCCCTGCCTTTTGGTCCACGGTATGCAAATGAGGGGGCATCCTATAGTCCTAGCTTGGTGATCCAACCGTCCTTGTCCCCTCATTGATGTTCAAGGTATCAGTCGCCATGACTTAAAACTGTCACTCCAACACCTGATCTATGAACAAATGAGTCGTTTTACTTCGACGGGCGGGAGGGGGGGGGGGGGGGCTTCACGGCTCCCCCATTTTAACAGCTGTGTGTGTTTGCGTATTCATGTTCCCATCCATCATCGCACACCCCGGATGCACTCTTGTGTTTTTGCATCCAAACACAAACACGGCGTGTCGATGCTCCGCGTTACGAGGCTTTGCCTGGGGCGAGTCGTTTTCAAATTAAAAGCACGTTGCTTTGTTCAGGGGGCAAAACGTGTTGTCGCGTGGATGGGGAAGAGGAAATGACGAGCTGCTACACACACACACACACACACACACACAGTCTGTTATCTATTCCCCTCGATCAGGAGACATCCGGCAGGAAAAGGTAGGAGGATTAGATTAGCTGGAGAGAGAGAGCGAGTGGAGTTCTCTAATCCTGATGGGGTTTTCAGAGGCGCACCTAGGAACACGCCGGCGTGTCGCTTGGGGAGTCGGGATTGGGAGGGGCGGACGGGACGGTTAGCCTTGCTAAACCCCCCCTTCGACTCTCATGAAAGAGGTTCCTGCTAAACGAGGGGGGGATTAGTCGGAGTGTAATTACACTTGCTGGGGGCCTTAGAAGTATCGAGACTGGAACGCACCTCAGACGGGTTCGGGGAAGAGGGGAGTAATGCCTGTTAAATGTGCTTCCAGTGCATTATGGGTGAATTCTCCGACGGAATTAACAGTCTTTAGTGAACACCGACGGCTGAGGGGTCAAAGAGGGACGACTGTAGATCTGATCAACACTAGGACGCCTCCGTCCTGTTAATGTTTATTCCAGTCATGATGTCTGCTTGTTGACGTGTTGTTATAGCCGCTACCAAAAAATTATCATACACTATAAAATACTTGTTTGGCGACAAAAACTGCTGCATGTTTCAGGCAAACAGCTCAGCCAACTCTCTAGAGAGTCTTTCCTCCTGAAAACTCGTAAAATCAGGCTTTTTCTCAGACAAAACTGTGATTCTCTACTGTTGTTATTTGTTACCAAACAGAAGGAAAAGCAGAACATATATTGAGCCAACAGTGTATCACAATTCCCAGTGGAGCTCAAACACCTCACCCTGCAAAAGAAAATACAGATGTTGGGGAAAACAATAGCACTAATGATGTAAATTATTAATATGAGACACTACAGGCATAAACATGGTTTTGCATGGACGGGTCATTTTTTTTATTTTAATATTTTTGCAAAAAGTTCCTTGAAAAGTGAAGCCAACGCTGATGTGGCTTAAACTTGCATTCTCTCGACTGGCCATCAGGGGTCGACTCGTGATCTGATTTCAGGGCAGTGGATGAGAAAATGACCCAACTACGTACTTCATTTATTATCTCAGTAAACATTCAAACATTTTGAGATTTTGTCAATAAAGTTAGCATAAGCCTCATTTTCATATTTAAATGAGATTTTAGAAAAAAGTTTCATGGTATTATCGATTAATTAAACATATACCCATGTAGTGTATTTATACAATATGATAATACATATATTTAAAGGCCATTATTTCTCATCCACTGAGCCAGAAATCTCAAAGGTCAGTAGCACTATGTCGCAGCCCGACTCGTAAAACTGTGAATGACATTCACACGGGTCTACTCAACAAATAAAGTGATGTATTAACCAAAATCACGTAAAATAGAGATCTTTTGCACAAAAGAGAGGAACCGTATCTCCTGAAACACACTCTCAAAATTCATTCCGATCTGTATTCCGAGCTGTTTTTTACTGAGGGATTTGTTTGTATATTATTTGCAGCCTGATTTATACAACATTTTATTCTCCCCCAAAAAACAGAGTGTAGACTGTTGACAGGATTCACTGGCTTAAGGAGCGATATAAAAGAGAGATTCAGAATTTTCTCTGTGAAGAATGTTCCCTCTAATATGTCGACAAGAGTTTAAAACCTGTTTTATATGTTCAGATATCAGCTCTTTATATTTATGCAAATGAACACACATTTGAAAGAAAATGCTTAGTTCGGGAAAAAAACATGCAAAATAAAACTTAATTGTCTTTGTGTAAGTAATCAATTGGGGGAGTTTCAAGATGGTATCTGTTATCTATCCATCCATCCATCCTTAAGGAGGGAATGTTTTGATGCAGATTGTGTTGCAAGTTGGCAAAAATCAAGCGTCGCTTTCTGCAAAAATCCCCCGTAGCCTGGTCCGTCCGTCCCTCCGTTCTTAAAATATGAAACATTCAGGAAGATTTTGCTCCACAGACGGTTTCCTACACACCACTGTTGTAGCGGACGGACTGTTGGGACCGGGCCGATGCTCGTGTTGTGCTATTTCTCAAGTTGTGCTTCGGAAATTATTTGTTGAGGGGCGACGTCGCGGTGAGGAGTAATGGCTGCTTGTTTGGTCTGGTTGCAGGGGAGGGGGAGGGGGTGAGGGATTGTGGAAGTCGGAGATCAAGCTAGCTTTTACGGTGTTTTTTCTGTGTGTTGACAACAACAACCCACTGCAGGGTTAGTCGGCCATCTTGCTTGTCAATTAATAATTTACTCTTTTGAGTTCCATTTTCCGAGCCTCATTTGAATATTTCTTTTGAATCCCCTGTAGGTCCCCGAGGTGAAGCCCTGCAGCATGGCCAGTCCGGGACGCTGCCCCACTTCCTGGAGGAGCCCGTGGACGCCTACATCGTCAAGAGCAACCCCATCAAGCTCCGGTGTCAGGCTCGGCCCGCCCTCCAGATCTTCTTCAAGTGCAACGGCGAGTGGGTCCACCAGAGCCAGCACCTGTCTCAGGAGCACACGGACCTGGGGACAGGTACGGCAAAACAGTATATTTAACAAGAGTACAGACAGAAAAAGGCACTGAAGGATACACAGACATGCAACTTAAACCCTATTTTCTTTCCCCCGTGACGTCTTCTCCTGTCACTTTAAGTTACGAGGACATGCGTTCACATCTCTGAGGACGGAAGTCTTAAGGAGGAACTTTGGGGCTTTATGACGAAGCCTTTCGGCCGCGTCCAAGTCCCGCAAATACATTTCTCTCGCTGCTTTACTGCACGCCGTGTGTCACATTTGATCCAAACCGAAATGACATCTTTTAGACCATGAAAGGCACCTACTTGTTCAAATTTAAGGATTTGACTTTGAACCGAGAATGGTGTCTTCTATACTGATGCAACTTGCTGAAATGCAGTTGTTGTTGTTTTAACTTCACATTCAAACCACAAAGAGAGATGTCCTTTTCTTTCTTTTTTTCCCTCTACGGCCCCCTTTTTCTGTTTTTATTGCATCATCTCACAATGAGTAATAAAATATACAAAAAACAAAATTATGCTTTCTTTTTCTCCACTAAGATGAACTTGAATTAGAATTAAATTGACTGATTCTCAAATCAACATTTCGAAAAGAGCAGCCTTTGGTTCTGAAAAGTGAAGCCAATACCGAATGCCTTAAACTTGCATTCTCTCTACTGGCCATCAGGGGGCGACTCATGATCCGATTGAATGGAAGTCTATGAGAAAATTACCCTACTTCTCAGTTGTCTAATTATTTCAGTAAATATTGTAAACAACATAGTCTCAATCTCTAGTTTCAAATCTTCTTCAATCCATCCGTTGCTACTCCGCAGTCCAAATATGGTCACTTCCGTTCACTGCAAAGATTTCAAGATGGAAAGTTGGGTTTCTGGATCTGGAAGTATCCTGATAATGAAGGTGCTAGTCTTGTTGTGGTCCTAATATCCCTGTGAACAGAAATTTAGATATATTAGCTAAACTAATATAATTAGGCCTTGGCAATGCACTGAATGTCACATGATCATCATTTAACCGGATTGTAACAGGATGAAGACGTATCGGATGAAGGCGAGATATTTATGAGCCCGTCTCGGCTGCTATTAGTGCGACAGTGTTGATGCGTCACTTAACACAGAGCACCAATCAATATCTCCCTCCAGCAGTAACAATGGACCTCTAAATTTGTAGTGTCTCTAGTCAGGATTCATAGCGCTGCTCCCATCTGGCTCCTTATCACCGTTCATATCCGATCCCACTGGGAGAGGCTCAAAGGAAGGAGGACTTCAGAAGGGGAAAGGACCCCAAGACTGAGGATAAAAACCCCCAAAAAAGAAAAATCCACCTGTGCTAGTATCTCATAAAAGGATCTGTCCAGGCCTCGACTTTTATCTGGATGTGTCTGTCTAAACACCAGCTGCTGGGAGATGCCACACAAAAATAATGTGCATGTGATAATTAGGGTGTTTTATTAGCCTTCATTGTAACTTGACCTTTTTGCTGAAAGCCGCATAGAAAACCAGGAAGAATGGATTTTGTTTGAAAAAAATGTCCCTCTGCTGTGACGGGAGCAAAGTGAAGCATTTAACAGGTAAAGAGTCAGTTTCTTCAGGAGAGGTTGGAGACTGAAAGCAGTGATGAGGAGAGTCAATATTGGACTTATATTCACCAGGAGTCCTAAAAGCCCGGCGCTACATGAATGCTAACGCTGCTCCATATCAGCTGGATGTGTGCATGGGTGATTAAAGCTAGGGTCGGTAATATCTTCAACCAATTTTTGTACGTGCTAAAATTCCCATTACATCCCAACAAAAAAAAAATAATAATAATAATTGATTACTGTGGAATACGCTGTGGTCAGACATCAGTAATTACAGGTTTTATAATTAAAGACCACTTTAATAATGTGTTTAATATGTTTTTATTTGTAATAAGTAAAAACAATATACAGGGTTGCCCATAAAGTTGGAATCATCCAATGTTATGGAGTCAAAGAAATGTTATGTATGAATTAATTTCACCTGGGTAATTGTAACACCTGATGTGATCATTGCATTTGATAAAAAGTTTAACATTTGCTTTGTAATTTGTTATTGCAGTGATAATCAGGCCTTAATTGATAAAAACAAGTTAGTTAAAACTCAATTTGAGCTACTTTATTGTATGAGGACGTTTTATGTGCCTGTAATGCTTAAAAGTTGTATTTTTCACTTACCAAGGAATCAATGTGCAGAAGTCTTTACGCAAATGTGAAGACATAATTAGACAAATCCATCATAATTAGACAAATATTCTTTGAAAAAGTAATCGCATTACCTCAGTATAGTTGTTTTTGTTGTACTGATGGAGGTTCCAGGTGCATTAAAACCTACAAGGCCTTCTGAATATTCCGATCTGCACACGGCAACTTAATAAAACCTAATGGAGCGATGTGATGAACGCCGTATGAGGCGTGAAGTCTATAGTTTATAGGTGAATGTTTCAGTAATTCACTTTTGTTTTGTATCATCAGCGTACGGGGATAGTTGGCCAAACTTCTCATCTCGGTGCTCAGCGTTGTAATCAGACGCAGGAGGGGGGGGGGGGGGGGGGGCGAGCTGGAAGAAACGGAGGGAGGTCGTAAATGTGCAGCCCCCCTCCCCCTGAAAGCTGTAACTATAGAATGTTAACATCATCATTGTTCAACACATCATTTACACCGGAGACGTCCTCTGGAGCGTGGCGTCGTTTTCAGATTCCCCATCCCTCATTTCTCCATTACACGTTGATTTGTTTTGTTCAGGTAAAGTGTGATGGCTTCTGAAACTAAAAAATGTAATAGCCGGTAGCAACGCCGGCCTTTCTTTTTATGGCTTTGGCGGGAACAATAACAATGCATAACTGTCCAAAACTTTGTAGTAGAATGGTGTTTTTTTAGCAATGTGCAAAAAGGAATAACTGTCTTTTTTCTCATTTAAATCTTTGATCCTTTTTCCAACGTTCTGGCAAACAGAATACTAATGTTATTTATCTTATCTCTTTATTAATTAATTTTCATCGGGTTTAGCAGGTCAATACCATCACCGTCACATTCCTTATTCTCAGACGCCGGCATATAACTTACACACATCATTTCTGTAATCACACATTTACTTATACTTTGGACAAAACCAAGATGACTCCATGTCTGGAGGCACTCTGGTTTAGGTGTGCACCATTATCATCGAAGGGAAAAACGCCTGGAGGGTAGTTTTTTAGTCAAATTTGGGCTTGGACGTGCTTTAGCATACGCAGGCATGAGATCCAGAGGATGCATGTTTTTACACTGTATCTGTCACTAACTGCGGAGGTGGGGCGACATGCTACATGTTGAGAAAATGATCTCGCCTTCTGGCTGTCCATCCAGACTTCATCTACAACTGTATCAAGCTGTTCTAGTCCGAGTCAGGTGGTGGGAGGGCCCCCGGGTTCGGCAGCGAGCAGGAGGCTGTAGCTATTAAAGCTGTGGATTAAATGCATACGGATTCAAAAACATGTGCCCTAACATGGTTTGACCAGGGGGAGGGGGGTCGTGTTTGTCCAGAGGCAACTCAGCTAGGGATATAGTGTATCTTAGCTTTGTGCTGTGTTGTTTTTCTCACATTCGGTCTTAGCTCAGATATGCCTTCCAGGAGACAGCAGACAAGACAGTAGGAAAAAAACAAGAAGAAAATATCCATTACAGCTTCTGTGAATAGATTCGACTGCTGCTGCCCTTAAGCATGAAAAAAAAAAGACAAATACACGGTCTATTTCAACTGGATGAATTGTGTCGTGTTTCTTGATTTGTTCGATGTGAAACTGAGGAGAGAAAAAAAAAGAAAGATATTTTCAACACCGTGTAATGCTTTAATATTTCATACCTGCAACTCATCTTCTCTGAGAGCTAATCCTGACTGCTAAACTTTCCGTGACAACGTGTGAGCTGCATCTGTCTTGTGAATCCTTAAGATTTATAGCAGAAGAAAAAAATGGGAGTTCTTCCCCAAAAGATGTCAGATATTTATAGTTTCGGGTAAATCCTCTGAAATAGAGAACCGGAGTGCAAAATATAATGTGTAATGAATACAACCTAATTTATGTGTTTGGACATGATGCTTTAAAGGTGTATCTTCTAGTACTGCAGATACAACCTTACACTTGACAGCTGGCTCTTCTGGACCGACCACATTTATTTAGAGCAGGACGCCGCTGTTCATGTAACTTAACTCTCAGCATTTCTCTGAGACGGCAACATAAAAAAAACAGCAGTGTCAGGTGTTGAAAGAAATGTCTTTTCTTGGCTTTTTGTATTTCACTACTGGAACTAAGATGCTCTTCACCATGAAGGCTGTTGTTGTTCAAAAACAGCTTTTCTGCCCAGATCTCATACATATCGGATTATTTCATGTCTCATGTATTCCATTTATACTTTGCACACAGGCAGAGAGTTCAAAGAATAAACCCAACTTTCTTGTCTTGTGAGGATTTAAACAAGACACGGATGTCACGGATCACCAGCAGGGTAACGTGTAGGCTGTAATGAATTATTATCATCATGCAGTTATTATGAATAATAACATTGTTGTGCTATTCAAACCATTAACTGGACTCGCTGTCAACCTGGGATAAATTGCTTCTAATCAATATTGAAAAGTTTTGTGAGATAAAAGAAGACTCTGACATTTTGAGTTTATTAGATGCGTGTGTTGTGTTGGCTTTTTGGTATATTTGAGTAATGTCATTTGAAAGATGCCTATTTATTGCACAGATTCCCATTGTGAGGACCGACTCCGTTATTGTCAAATTCACTGAAGTTCACGGTCTGTGGTGGAAACGTTATCAGCAGAGCAGCGTGAGATATTTTAGCTGAGTTTTTGTCGCATGAATCAGTTATGAGCACTGGGGGGAAGCAGAATGTTTTGGTGAGGCGTTTTAAAGCGAAAAGTTTTGTGAAAAAATTGCTTATCAGCTTCAACTGGGGGCAGAGAGTTAGAAGAGAAGATCAATACCGTCTCATCATCTCAATGTGAAGCTGCAGCCAGCTAATGTAGCTTAGCACAGAGACAAGATATTTCTTGGTCTGGCAACACGGGGAGACTGAGCCAAGAAAATAGTCCAGAACATGGTGTCAATGAATGAGCTTAGTGTGGATGTGGATTCATTTTTTATTTTTTTTCATCATTTGTTTATTTGGGGAGGACATAGCACATAAATGGACACTTGGCGCAAATACATCACTTTGTGTAAATATGCCAGATTTTGCTATGAGCTAATTTCCATCCGAAGTTTTCAAACATAAAGCGACATAAAACTGGGACGTTACAGAAGATACAAGTAAAAACAGAGGATACAAGTAAAATACAGAAGATGCAAGTAAAAAACAGAAGATACAAGTAAATAACAAGATACAAGTAAAAACAGAAGATACAAGTAACAGAAGATACGAGTAAAAAACAAAAGATACAAGTAAAAAACAGAAGATACACGTATAAACAAGATACAAGTAAAAAACAAGATACAACTAAAATGCAAGATACAAGTGACAAACAGAAGATACAAGTTTCTGCCATTTTTGGTTGATTTCCAGTCATTGTGCTAAGCTAAGCTAACGATAGCTTAGCATACCGACAAAAGAGTGATATTGATTTTCTCATCTAACTTTGCAAGAAAGCGGGGGGGGGAAAGCATATCTCCCAAAATATGCTGACTTTTTATTTCTGAAGCCTTCCCTTTAAATTCACAGACTGTACGTCCATTATTTAGAAAACTACTCCTGAGAGGCCCAGATATTGTTGGCGAACAGGAAGCTTGGTTAATAAGAAACGTGGAAACCGTGAGGTGAGGGCTAAAGCAGACAGAAGGCGGCGGCGATAACGGTAAACTCCTCAGTCGGTCTCATTACTGGTCTCATACCTTATTTTATTTTTTTCAAACAGCTGTGGCGTTTTGAAAATAGTCCACTAAAAAGGAGAGGAGTGATTCTCGAAGTAGGAAAAAATATAATCTTTGAGTGATGCAGACTTTGCAGACGTGAATATAATGAGGCCCGGCAACAAACGATGATGCTGCAGCATTCAGAGATGTTGAAAGTGCTGCGTTGGAGATAATAACCTACACACTCTATAAAATCTGTACAATAACAGTAAAAATGAACAGCGGTAATGTTTTTTTTTTTTCTGCTGTCAAATCACATCACAAGCTTTAATGCATTTCAAGCATTCAAATGAGATGCAGTTATTTAAAAAAAAACTGGATTTAATCGAAGCAAACACAAGCGGATCGATGTGTGCAGAGGCCGACTAGTATTACAAATCGGAGGGTGCAGATTCATCACTTAAGTCTGACTTGTTGCCTTCTACTACTTTAGGAGGTTTACTGGTGGAGAAGGAGTTCATATTTTTTGTAAAAATCACCTTTTCGAGAAGACAGTTAAAAGTGAGAAGTGCCAATTAATTTTAACTTCTCCAGGTTTTTTCATTTGTGAAATCATATCTGCTTTTCTTGCGAGTGTTGTAATTAAAACTGCATATTATTATTAGCATTATTCCTGGAATCATGGCTCATTTTCGCACATTACAACGTGCTCGCTGTTAGAATCAGCTTCCGGCTGAGAAAATAATCAAATAAACAGTTTTTTTCCAGGTGTCTAATGTGATTCAGCTTTCACCAAAAATACCAACACCTTGCTCTGCGCTTCCTCATTTGAATGAAACTACCGTCTGTTAGCGATGCTCCCCATTCTCCTCCTTTGCAACTTTCTTTTGACAAAAACACAGAAAATACCAAACAGCAACATGTCAAAGTCTAGTAGTGTCAGGCTGCTTGGTGGGCAAGAAAAAGAAACTTCTACCAACTTCTACCAGATGAAAAAAAAAGTTGAGCATCTGAGCTCCTGCTGGCATGGTAGCTTATTGAACCATTGAGGCATAATACTGAAATGGATCGCCCTAGTGGCCAAGTACAAGTATTGCAGCTTTCTGTGTATCCTAAGAGGTGTTTTTATTATTCTGCTGGAGAAAAATAACATATTGGGCCTTCGGGGTTCGTGTCCTTGATTAAATTTGACATGTGTGACGGAGTGGGGGAGTCTACACATCCAACGAATTAGAAACTGTTGAGTGCTACATTATTGATACACGGCGAGGTGAAAAGTGGTTGGTTGCCTTCCCGTTAAGAGTATGTCGTACATCCTAAATTATTAGCATTATTGATGCTTAAATGAGTCGGATCTGTTCAAAATAAGGGAGAACACATTCTTGACACATTAAAGTGGACGTATCATGCTCATTTTCAGCTTCAGGCTTGTATTTGGGTTTTCTACTAGAACACGTTTAAATGTTTTAATGTTCAAAAAACACTTTTTGTTTCTCATACCGTCCGTCTGAATAAACCTGTATTCACCCTCCATCTGAAACGCTCTGTTTTAGCGCCTGTCTCTTTAAGACCCGCCCCTCCTGAAAAAGCCCAGTCTGCCCTGATTGGCTTGTAACAATAATCTGAATATTCTAATGATCCTCCATGTGACATAGAGGATGTATTCCTACTAACCCTCAAACTGTGGAAAAAGTGAGCTTTTCATGATATCTCCCCTTTAACACTGTCATCAGTTTCCTGTAAACACCACATATCTTCAAAGTATCAGCTTTTCATTTTTCCTATTATCCAATGTTTTATTTTTAAGTTTAATAAGCTCAGAAATAAGCAGAATTTGCTTAATTTAATGCAGTTTATCAAAGAACAAATCACCTCATTTGAAGAATCGTGTCTTTACATGCATGTGCTTCATTAATTAACAGAGAAACAAGAAATGCTTGATGTTTAGCTAATCATTCACTGACAATGAAACATGTATTCAGCCTATTAATAATGCATACGCCTCATTAATCATGACAATTAGCTCTCCTGCACATGAAAGTGCCTCCATGGCTTCTAATAAGAACAGGTATCGATATTAGTGATTTTTTTTACTAATCAAAAACATTTTCTTTCATCACCAGCTATACTTCTTTTAGATAATTAGGCCCTTTGAGGGTTCGCTGCTTCAGTAGTTTTTCTCTGGACCCAACTGGAGAAAAAACTAGATCTGGGATGAAGAGCACAACAGAGCTTTTCTAACATTTTCTATCTTCAGAGCGAAGGTTGTTGTTCGCCGGATCAGCCGCCTGTCACTGATATATTTTACCGAAAACAATAGCAATCGGAGGGCAGAGGGAAGCAGAAGGTAATCGCCAGCCAGGCGGGAGGCTTGTTGGTCCACATCTGCTGAGTCAGAGTGGGAATTTAAGTTAAGTAAATGGAATTGAATTTCCAGGATCTCATCGGTTTGGACGTACGAGGATATTTTCTCACTGATTTTCAAAGGAAATACGGAGGTCTACCCCCGCGGCGGATGCGATTCCCCCTGTGGGTACTCAAAAAACAATTTTGAGAAAACGGAGTAGATCCGTGAGGATTTGATGTTAAGCAAACATGGTTTTCTGGCTTTTTTTTTTTTTTTCTTTTACGGGGAATCAAAGGTGAACCGTGAAACCTTAGATGATCAGAGCCGACAGTAATGGCATAAACACAAATGAAGAGAACATATCGCTCCATACTCCGAGTGTTCGGCACTTCCTGTGGCTGTGAAGGGTTGTGCTAATGCGAGACAATGCCTCAAACATCCTGCAAGTGTGGTAGAAATGCATCATGGGAGAGAAAGCTGCTTAGTTAACACAGAACATGTTACATCCTATCTGGTTATGTCTGGTTATTTCCTCACATTCAGAACAAAGGCGATGTTTTGTCAAGAAAGAAAGGTCTATATTGATCATTTAACAATTATAGCTGTTGTGGATCTGCTAATTTAGTTCATTTCCCCGTCTTTTTGCAATAGCTAAGCCCGGAGATAAACCACAGGCAGAGGAGGCTCAGCTGGATGCTCCATGTAATCATCCCTCCCCGGGTTTTAACCCGCCTTCGGGGAAAACGACTCCATCCAACGATTTTTAACTGTATCCCCCCTTTTATAGACAATAAATCAGGCTTGCCTTTAAAGTCCAAAAGACACAAATACAAGAAAGGACGAGTTGCTGTAAACAAAACACAGATGCCTTAGCGGGGTGCGCTTGCATGCTGTGACCTATCACAGAACTTTATTTTTGTCTGGGCAAAAAAAACGGGGCGCAAGAGATGGAAATGAGGGATAGAAGCTCGGGAGATTCTTGAAGGACGGAGTGAAAGAAGAGCAGAGAGGAAGGTGGAACAGAGGGGATATCTGTGGCGGTGGACTTCAGCTGAAAGCAATGATACCCTGATGGAGAGATAAGAGAAAGGGGAGGATGAGGACGTTTGGAAAGCCTGGAAACGGGACACCTCGCTGGTCGTCTGGAGGAGGAGAGGATAGCGGCTCCTGCAGATTCAGCGATTAGGTGTTGGAGGGGGGGCGTTTGATTGCAGGGGAGGGATGGAGGAAGTATGGATGTCTGTCAGAGAGCGACTCCACTGTTGTGTATCGTGATCCTGGTCGGCACAGAGATACCATCAACCCGGAATGAACTCATGGTCAGAAGGGGGAAGGTGGGGAGTGAGACGCCTCGGAGTCTCTCAGTGTCACCGAGTGTTAGTGAAAGGGATGGAAGTGGAACAAATTAAGTGTCCGACTACTCCTGTATGCACGACTGGCTCCTAATAAGCCAGTTATATTTTTTGTTTTTTTGGGGATAAACATAAAAACAAATAAGGACTCGCTGCATTTTAATAGCTGAATTATCATGATTTTTTTATGCACGGAGTAATTTGTCCCTTTTGGTTTTCCGGGATTAAGTGTGACACACACACACACACACAGCTGGGACCAGACCGAAGACGTCGCTGGGAGCTTGTTCCGCTTGTCTGGCAGGGTTCGTCTGCGTCTGGCCCTCAGCCAGGCCTCGCAGCCCCCGCGCGCCGCCGTGTCACATCGCACAAGCGTGTCCCCGAAGCGGCGTTCGCTTCAGACAGACATGCACCTAAAGCCACATCCCCCCCCACCCCCCCACCCACGCCGCATCACCCCGCTATGTGTACACAGCTGCCTGGCCAAGCCGACAAACAAGAGCTCTGAAAATCCTCCCCCCATAAGACTCCGAGAAGTTCCTGGATATGGGTCCAGCTGAGCCGGACCGATCGGGTTTTGCTTTGGAAATGGGGAGCCACTTGTAGCTGGCGCCGGCCGGCTCCCTGAGGCCTTTTCATTGACTCGGCCAAGGAGAAACAATGGGCCAAAGCCGGGAGAAATCACACCACGGGCCCCGAGCCAGCCAGACAGACGGAAGAAAGGAAGGGGAGAACGAAAGCAAGCAACGTGGGATGATAAAGGAGCATCGGCGCTGGTATATATGTCTTCCTGACTCCGTTTATACATGAGAGACGTATTAAAGGATGTGATTAAAGAGCGAGGTGGAAGCTGCTCCACCTTCAGGGCTCCTTTGTGGGCTTGTCGAGAGCCGCTGGCACCGGCCTTGAAGGAAGAGGAGAGAGGCCTGAAAAGAGAAGAAAGGTGGAGAGGAAGCGGCCGCATGTCATCGACATGACCGAGGCCCGTTATTGGATAATATCTCAAACGGTTGGTGTCATTCCAGGCAGCTCGGGAGGGGGCTGTTTGATGTCTGCCTTAATGCGAGGGAACCTGGGAGCCCGGGTGTCTTTCTGATTCCTCTCTTTGTTTATCTCGCCTTCAGCAGAAACGCCACGGCCCTCACTCAGACACACAATGCCCCCCCATCACCGCCCCCCACTCCGCCGTAGGGTGGAGATTTATCCCACAGTAATTCATATGAATTTGGGTGTTAACATTCAAACATATTTTGTGCGTGTGTGTTATATCACTGTTGCTTTGTCATTTAATGGGCTGATATGGAAAGCATGGCTTTTATCTTTCTCGTTTTATTTTTCTTTCGGGGTCAGGAACAATAAAGGAAAAAAAAGAAGGAGATTTCTGGAGTGAGTCTGCAGAGCTGTAGCTCACTCCGACCTCCATGAGTCACGTTGTTCTGCTTCCAGCATAAAACAGCAGCAGACGCTTGTTTGTGCGTTGCTTTTCGCTTCACTTAAGTAAAGATGAGTCTGATTTGTGAGAAAGACCTACGAGACAACACGGCTGAACCCGTTCCCAGCTCTCCTTGGTGATTATTGTTATAACCCAGCCATGCAAAAAGCACTTACTGAAGTTTAGGGGTGTGAGCTTTGTTATATTGAAGAATGTTAAATTGCTCAGCTGACATTAAGACTCTTAAACACAGACTTTTTAATAGACAAAATGCAAAAATTAAGTTAATTGATTATTTCTCAAACTCAACCGCAAAAAAAAAAAAAATGTCACCATTAATGTAGCTACGATAAAGTTAGCGAGCTGAGGAAGAGGAAACGAAACCATCGGTGAAGCATTAGACTCTAAAGTAAGTCACACCTGTTGATCCTGTTTGTACCAGAAAATCACAATTTAAAAGATAATATCGTTGTTTGCTAGCTACGTAACTTAGCTTTATTCCACGCAGAAATGTAACGTTAGCTCACCTGTTTGGGCGACAAGAGACTACAAAATGCGACTTTCTTGTAAAATGATCATAAACTGACAAACATCATATGATCATCCGTGTCACAATTCATATGTGATCAAAAAAACAGATGGGTCTCTTGCCGTACATATTTTTTCAGAAATAAAATCCTATGGCGGTCCACGGGAAGGGGCGTGGCCTAGCCTCTCTTTTGCATTTTAGAGATGTGACGCCTTTAGTTAATCCGCCTCTGTTATATACAAATATCTGTCGTTATAGTTAAACAACAGTAACAAAACATTTTTTTTGCATTTTCCGAACCACCACGGACAAATCTGCTGAGTCAGCCTTGCATCGAGCCGTATCGTCTGATCATTCTTTGTTTATGTAACTGGAGGATACCCGGACAAAAGGTTTGAAGTGTGCATGAAAAGAAATGAGACAGCTATTGTAAAAAAACAATAATCTTAAAAGTCAAACACAGCGGCAGGCTTTAATAAACCCTCAGTTAAGGTTAAAAATAACAGCTGTGGAACATCCGTCAAGCTTCCTCCTGCACTGAGGATGAATATTACTTCATGTCTGAATATTGAACTTCCTGCTTCTCTCATCTGTTTACATTTTCATACACAGTCATGCTGCTGTTATTATTCACACGACCCCACTAGAGTGCAAACCTGA
The DNA here is from genome assembly GCA_029853015.1 of Chelidonichthys spinosus. Taxonomy (NCBI): domain Eukaryota; kingdom Metazoa; phylum Chordata; class Actinopteri; order Perciformes; family Triglidae; genus Chelidonichthys; species Chelidonichthys spinosus. Next base: position 16,623,026 of record CM056840.1, read on the forward strand.
CTTTTTATTTTCCTAAAATCTGCCTCACTCTCTCTTAATCAGGTACGTTGATTAAGTCTGTAATTTGTAGTGTGTGTGTGTGTGTGTGTGTGTGTGTCTATACATAATACCAGCCAGTCGCTGCAGCGGAGGATTACAGCGTCTTCAGAGAACATTCCAGTTTTACATTACTTCATTAGGCCTCCCTTTGATAACCTTTCATTTCATATTATTACTTCCCGTTTAATCCGCGGCCCCTGTCTGAGCTGTTCCCGATGTGTCGGCGTGACGGCGTTCGCCTGCGGAGAGACGACTCCTCTACAAGTGTAGGGCTGCGTAATTAAGCAATAAGCCACAAGAGGCCGAGCTTTACAGTGATTTCTGAACAGCTGCTGCTGAGATGTGTTGTTAGACACGACTTGTTAGCCGCGCTCCAAATCGGTTCAGAGCACGACACGCCATCGGAAAATATGGCTGATTTAAATCGATTATTATTCAAATGTGTGATGCCTTTCATATTATTAATGATTGGAAAAGTACCATTCGATATATTGGCGTATATATCTATTAGATCGTGAGGTGACTAATGGAATCATCAGTCACCTCACGATTCCATTACTAAATCATGATGCATCTCTATCTTTTTGATTTAATACTTTGAAGTTTGGAATAATTTGCAATTGGCTTGTCTTTAAAAGCTCCAAACAAACGTGATGCAGGATTTAAAGTCCACCTGGGTAATTATGACATGACATTTCATCATTGCACCTGGTCAAAAGTGATTACTGATGCATTTAAATAGGAATAAAGAGAAGATTGTGGTCTGAAAACAAAATATAAAACGTTATGGGCAACAGTGTATAATGAGAATGTTACCTTCAAATTGTTAAAAGCAATTCTTTTTTATATGATAGAGTTTATGTGCTGCATTACTTTTATAAAATGTGGAAAGATTGCCCCAAAAAAAGATATATTTAATAAAATGAAAGTTTAGCTAATAATCGTTTAGGGGTGGGTAAACATATCGATACGGCAATATATCACGATACTTTATACATAAATACACTCCAAAGATCGATAAAAAAAAAAAAGATTCATGTTTAGACGCGTTGTGAATGCAGTACCTTTTTCCATTTTATTTTCAATATTTATTCCAGTGAATTTCATGGGAATTAATAAAATGGAGAGGCTGATTTGAATGAAATAGTTTTGACTCAGTTTGTCCTCTGATCAATATCATCTGATATACATACACAGGTACTTGTGTTTTCATCTTTATATTGTGATATCGTGATACGTATCGTGACCAAAGTATCGTGATACGTATCATACCGTGAGGTTCTTGCCAATACTCACCCCTATAATCGATTATAGACTTAACTGCATCGATGCAGAACCATTCAACAAAGTATCGCGATGCATCATAGAATCGATTATTTCTCCCACCACTACTCAATATATGTATTTCTTTGTGTTAGGGGCGGAGTCCGCCATCTATTTCAACACAAAGAATTAATACTCTCCTGGCTGCATGTATGGATGTTAGCCTGGTAGCTGCCGCTCATATAAGCCGTTTAATCAGCTCCGCCTCCTCCCCGGACTCTATGGGGCTCTAATTTCATTTGTCTTTGAGGGGTTGAGCGTTTGTTATTGTCCCTGTTCCCTGTGTGTTTTGCTCTTAATTGCATACCGCAGCGAGGGACGAGGACGCGGGCGAGACACCGAACATTAGCCGTTCATAACCCCCACGCTCGTATATTAATAAGTCGGCCGGCCGATGATTCAGGACGCTAGTATGTCGGCTGAAAGCTGCAATCACCTCGATAACCCAGTACAGCCGCCATATAATGCACCGCCGGTCTGAGGCCTGTCATCGTTTTTGTTGGCATAATTGAAATCCCGGGCTTTTAAATCCCCATCAGTTGTCTCTGAAAACGTTTGTCTCATTATAAGCCACATCCCCGACCGTATACGGATATTAACGAAGTGCCGGCTCGCCGTTACGTCTCGGTTTCTGCAGCAGGAGCGGATGATTTGATTGTCGTAGAGTATTTAATTGCATAGTTTTGCTGCCGTTTTCCTACCTTGAGTAATAGCACTTCAGATGCTTTAAACGAGTAAAACGTATAAATATAATTATGCTCACGCTCTCCGTTAAAACAAAAACAAGCCGATGTGTTCCCGCTCTCCGCTGGAAAGCATTTAGTGTCACGTCTGTATGAATAGATAATGCTTTACGGAGACTGAGTGGATATTAGGGCTCACTAACAACGTCGAGTAGAACCTGTTTTTGGCAGGACTGAATATTTAACGAGGGTCCGTCCACCCTGAATCTAATATCAAGATTCACAATGCAGCTGTGATCTCTGTGAACTTTGAACCGGATAAAAGTATACACTCTGCTTAAGTCAAACCCCTCACATTGAGCGTTCTCTCCCCTTCCTTCTCCTCCTGGCAAACGGTGGATCTGTTTACCGCTGATAATCTTATCATATTCAGATTTCAGCCGTCTCCGTCTCTTTTATTGATCTGCCGTGCTGATAAAAAGTGATGAAAGCTAATCTGAGCAGAAAACTAAAAACATCTACTCGTCCGCAGGGCTGAAGATCCGCGAGGTGATGATCAACGTGTCGCGTCAGCAGGTGGAGGACTTCCACGGCCCCGAGGACTACTGGTGTCTGTGCGTGGCCTGGAGCCACCTGGGGACCTCCAAGAGCCGCAAGGCCACCGTCCGGATCGCCTGTAAGCAACACTCACCTCTTTGACTTCTTTCATGCTCGTCCATGTTTGTCTTTGGGATCTGAAGAAGGTCACATGTCATTCATGTTGTTCTTTTAACGCCCCCCTCCCACCAGACCTGAGGAAGAACTTCGAGCAGGACCCCCAAGGCACCGAGGTGCCTCTGAACGGCATGATCGTGCTGCACTGCCGTCCCCCAGAGGGAGTGCCTGTGGCTGAGGTGAGGGGGGCTTCTTCTTCTTCTTCACACTTCAAACACGCAACCCTGTTGCCCCCGGAGACGAGCAGTCATCCGTCTGCGGCGTAACTGCACCACACAATGTTTTTGTGTTGCTCTGCAGCCGCCGACACACAACAAACTGCACCGTCTCCCACAGAGAGAGAGAGAGAGAGAGAGAGAGACATATTCATGCACTGGGAGTAATATCTGTCCATCCGTGTGCATCGCTGTGTTCTCTGTTTGTTGTGTTCTCTGGTAAAAAGGATGAACGGCCATGACTTATTTAGACGTCATGTATTCATTTCACTCTCACTATCATCTCTCCCTGTGTGTGTGTGTGTGTGTGAGAGTGTGAGTGTCTGAGAGAGAGACTGTCATTGCCATTTTAATTTTTACTATGAATATAAAATGAGGCTCTTGTGGGCAGTGCTGTGTGTGTGTGTGTGTGTGTGTGTGTTGTGCAGTGCTCTGATGTTGTGCGTTTTCATGTGAAGGCTCAGCAGGCAGATATGTCAATATCAAAGCCCGTGTGCCCAAGCATCCGAAGCTTTGCATTTACTTAAAGGAACAGTACGCGAACCGTTGGTAAACAAAGTGACAGCCCCCCGCCAGGAAACCCACCCCCACTTTGTTTTGTGATGCCGATAGTAAAGCTTTGTTTACATCCGGGGTGTTTAAAACTGTTTCAGACTCGCCGTCTGGAAATAATGTTTGGTTTAGGTGAAGGGGGCGGAGCCTGTTTATGGGTAAAGACACAGGATGCGGACTCATTTCTTTAATTCATCTGAAGTATTCAGCGTCGGCAAGTTGCCGAATGTTCTCGTCCCTCCAGTTTCTCACACTTCCATTAATGTCTCATCATGTCCGGGTTACAGGTGCGAAAAGAGACTTGTTTTTGATATATTTTGTAATTACGATCAGTTGGACGACATAAATTGTTAAATTGATTTACAAGTCAAACTCAATTACGTCGTTTGGTGCTTTTCCAGCACATTGGATTGGCTAATAAAAATTGATGAGGTTAAAGGCGTCCTGTAAGGGCATTTGAGGATGTTCCCATTAAATAGATCAGTGGAAGACTTTTTTATTTGTTATTTGCGTTTTTAGGACATGGGCGATGATAAAGATAAAGATGATTTCTGAGAAAACAGGTATTTGTCATACTTTTCCTCCGCTGCACAAGGCCTGCCTATTATAGGAAAATATGTAATATTAACTATGACACCTATCAACACCGGTCCGTCAAAGTGCCAGCAAAGCATTACTGTGAACACATCCTGCTGTTAACGGCTCACTCAAGTGGGAATGTATTGCCGACTGCGTTAAAATATGCACATAGGTTGAAAAGTGGTGATAAAGAAGTATAGTATAGAAGCAAACAACGAATGAAGACGCTGTCCCTCTGTGTGTGTTGTTATGCGAGCTTCTCCTCGCTGTTATCGATAAGCGAAGCAGCTTTAAGATAAACATTGTTAGCTTCGTCTGCACTTTTGCCACACTTTGTCCCGTTAGCCATGAGCAGGCGTCGCCATATTGAGAGCCATCAAGAAGCAATCGAAATGCTCCCCCATCCACGCATCTTTTAGGCATAACATCACTGGAAAAGATTACCATTAACAAGCCGCACCGCAGGAGGTCGTTCCGCAGCCTTCAGTCTGAATCCCACTGAACAAACATCTCGGCGGGTCGCCCTGCGTGAGCTCGCACCACCAAACCATCCTTCTGTTTGCAGAACAGCATCGGCTTATTTGTTGTGCTGTCTAACAGGGTGAGGGCTGTTTTGATTCGACTTTTATATCATGAGCATAGAGGCCTCTTTGACTTACAATGACATGAGTCAGCTAGCTCACTTAACCCGACTGAGGGAGACGCTTTATATAATTCTGTTGTTTTTTTATCTGCCATGAATCGTAACGATGTGCTTGGAATGGACACATTTCCACTAAAAGTAGAGTATGAATGCTGAGGTGGATGAGCTAAGTATGACCCAAGGTTGAATAAGACACTATAGGCAACCGATATAGTACTTTTTTCACACTGAAAGGGTTACATTTCCAAGAAGAAAACACTGACAACACCGAGGTAGCAATCTGTCAATCACGTGCAGCATCTCCCGAAAGTAGAGATCTTAAAAAAAAAACGTTTTTTCTTCCAAAAATGTAAATATATCCCAGAATACTCCTTAACATGAATACAACCTATCTTCAGCAAATATAAATCTAACTGTGTTTAATATTATGTTGTTAAATTGTGATGTAGAAAATCCAAAATAGGGTTATTTTAATGGCTTAGCATTGAATACATACATCATTACAAAGTCATGTTATACTTGGCTATACAGCTATAGGCTGCACTACACATTATTTTTGGCCGGTTTAATAAGGAACAGAACTGTATACAATATTTAATAGGGGGTCCCTCCACCGGGTCTCTAACTTGGGGGTCCTTGGCCTGAAAACGTTGAAGTCCTCTGCCCTAAAGCATCCCCTAGTAACGTCTATCTATAAATAAATGCTGTATTGTAGAAGTGGACTAGTAATTGAGATCATAAACCCATTAACAATGTTTAATGAGGTATTGCATCAAGTGAGAAGTAGGGTCATTTTCTCATTTATCAGATGTGTTTTTGTGGCCGCCCCCTAGTGGCCATCAGAAGGGAGACATTTATGTTACTTCCACTTTTTTGGGCTTCACTCTTCAGAGCCGTAAGGTTACTGCTGCCTGATATAAACACACTTAACGGTTGACCTCACAAGTGCAACTGAGCATGTGAGTGTTGCTGCCAGACTGAAGCCCAAAAAAACAAAAAAAAAAGCCTCTGGAGAACCAACAAGAAGTCAACAAGCACAAATCCAGCAGGTCGTTGTCGCTCACATCTTTACCAAATATTAAAAAAAATTCAAACTGAAAGCCCTCTTGTGTGAATATGTTTATGAAATATATGTTGCCCACACATTTTCTCCAGCTGGCTGCATTCAGGGTTCTGTATTTCCATATTGATGAAATGTCGATCCCCAAAAAACTAAATGTAGACTCTTTTCCGACTCCGTGAAGATGATCATAGACTCCCATCACAGCACACATAATGTACACTGTGTGTGGGTGTGCGAGAGAGAGAGAGAGAGTGTGATGAATGATTCAGCTCTCACAAATGGAGCATCGGTGTACCGCGAGTCTCCCACATGCATTGTGGTCATCAAATAGGCAACTACTCATGCATTCATTAATGCGGGCGGCTAACAAAGAGAATGGTAATAGTAAATAATGCAGGGACAAATCCAGCTCCCTCTAGTGCCACCGAGACTTTCAGGGAGTGGAATGCGGCTCTTCTTTTTCTTTTTTCCGTGACTTTCGGCATCACTGGGAGGTTGAAGCTTCATTTTTTTTGCAACAGGCGCCGTGAAATCTGGCTCAGAGAGAAGCTGTAGCTCAGTCTGCAGTTTGAGTTTAGAGGAATTGAGGTCACGGTGCAGCGTGATCCGTTGAACCCTGTGTGTATTCCGAGCCATATTTATTTTTGGTCCTGACATTTGTTTTCGACTGTGTCACATTTCCCCGGCAATTTGCAACGGGACGGGAAATTAATAGGTTTTAACGGGGTTTTGCAATAAACGCTGAGTTGACCTGATGCAGCCGACTTCCAACTTTTCATGCTGTTTTAAGACAAACAGCCGGGCTCGACGAGCTCCAAATCCCCTCGTATCGCCGCTCACTGCAGCTTCAACACTGAGGAGGGAAGAAGTTTATCCGCGTCTCCATGTAAGTTAGCCATGCGGGAGTTCGCCGGCCGGCTGTCTAGGATGTTAATGAAAGTCTGAGAAGGCCATATTATCTGTCCCAGCAGTGATAGAGGCAATAATCTGTGCACGCTGTTAGTCAGACCACAGAGAATGGATCATAGTCAAACAGCTTAAGACCACTTCAGTTTTATTGGTGACGAGAGTCGAGATGGCCAAATCTTTTTTTTTTTTTTTCTTCTTCTTCTTCTTTTTCACTTTGGCTCTGATTTTTATAGACGGGGAGCAGTTTTAGAAAAACAGATTATATGCTCTGTGATGTTGAAGTTATTACGTTCCGGCTCTGTTTAGTGGCGTGATAATCACATAATCGCTTTTTCTTAAAGCCAAACTGAAATTAAAATGTGCTCCGTGTTTGTTTTTTTGACTTATTTGGGCAAAATGTAATTAGAAAGTTGGACGACAGAGGCCTGAGGTCTCGGGACTAACCGCTGCTGCACTTTGTGACACAATAATAATAATTTAACAACAACAAACAAATCCTACGGAGACCTGCAGGGGTGGCGAACAGTATATTTATAGGCCAACAGAAATATCCCATTTGATTTTGGATTATTGCAGAAAATAAGCTCCGTGGCAGAGTTTGTGTTACTTACATGTTTTGTTCAGAAAGATAATCTTCAGAAATCAACATAACTTGTATGATTTATGATTTTTAAAGCTTAAATGCAACGCTCATGACATTTTTCTAATCTCATTTAACCACATAAAAGACACATAAAAGCTTAAATATTCACAAGAATGTAGGAACATAAACTAGAAGTTGATGGTATTTAATGTCAGAGAACAAAACATATTTCAGGCATCTCACAAAAACACTCACAGCCTAGAGCTGAGACAGATTCAACCAATATATCAAAATAAAATATATAAAATATGCATCATAGCTTATAGCCTTGTACTGCGTAACTATAGTGAGAGTATCCTGACACAAAACATAAGGGAATTTAAACTTTACTTCAACTTGAAAACAATAAAAAAGTCTGTGTTGAAATCCGACTCCCCAGAGGATAAACATCGTGGCCATAATAATGACGGCATAATTAATGTAGCTCTAAGAAAAACAATTAGGACACCGTCGGGGAACATTAGTTGTCACAGAAAATTGCATTTTTTTTTATTTACTACTGTAGATTTTTACGGCCTCACAAAGCAACACTGCAGATCTCAGAGCTCAGTTGTCACTACGGAGAAAAAAAGATAATTTACTAACGACTGATGAAGCGTGGAGGCTGAAAGCCCGAGCGATCATTACGGGACAGTTTGAAACGTCCAAACCGCCATAAAACCCCAATCAAAACACATGCAGGTGTCGTAAAACATCAGCTCAGCCTTGAGCCTATTTTTAGATTTATTTAATATGTGATTCAGGAGGTTATATGTCACGACGGGGAAAGAGTTTTTTTTTTTCCAGAATCCGACTGTCTTCTGTTGTGAAGGCAAAGTTTAATGGTGGAGTGAAAAAAAAAAATCTCTAATAACTTTAGAAAAAAAAAAGTGTTTTACAATCATTAGCCCCACATTAACCGCCCAAGTATTCCAAACCAAGTGTAATTAATCATCAAGCCTCTCATCCAAAGTCATTTGAAGTACTTAAAATGTAATTATTCAGTGATGAACACAACATTTCCAGAGACGGCGTGGAGATAAACCAAGGACACAACAAGGCTTTTTTTTTATTTTATTTTTTTTTTTTTAGCCACCCCCGCCTTTGAGAATATGCTGCTGTCAGAAGTGGAGGGCTCATTTGTTTAATGTGATTTCATGAAAGTCATTGTTGCGTCAAGGAAAAAGGCCACACATGACTGAGAGGAGGTGGGGGAGGAAGGAGGGGGGAGGAAGGAGGGGGGAGGTGGCTGTTAATGAAACTCAACCCTAATTGAATCAGATGGAACAAAACCTACTGCAACGCTTTGTAATCGTCTTCACGTCGCTTTCACTTCCCATTGAAATGATTGTAAATGTAGGTCGTTACGTTTGCTTTCAGAATAATAGAGTGTTTAGAGGGGGGGGGGGTTAAATGGGCATATTTTATATTATATCTTTTTTTATTCCGTGTGTGTGGAGAAGGTTTAAGAAGATACCTCCCTGCACGTAAACACCGATAGCTGCAGGCCTGTCGGCTGTCTCATCTCGCCCTCGACAAACAGCTGGAAGCTATCAGAGGTTCACTGCCCCCCCGCTGACCATCTGATGCTGCTTTCAATATCCCACCATGCATTTTGATTTTCACTTCCTCCCTCTCTCTCTCTCTATTTCTCTCCGCTGGCAAACAAGACAAAAAAAAGTTGGAGTGAAAACTTTCCCAGGGTTTTTATTTGGCTGTTGGTTTGGGGATTAATGGTCAGCACGGTCACCTTGACAACCACGTAAGCCCGCCAGCTCCTACCGCCGCGAGGCCCCCTGCCGGCCCCCTGCAGGCCCCGGGTTTTTAGGTGTAGGTTCAACACTGGTTTGCTGCTATCTAAGTGGAACAAATTTGCCAATTAAGCAAATGGGTTGCCTGTCGTCCCCGGGCGCCGGCTTATCAGGCTCATTTGAGTCCGTCCCTGTCCGTGCCTTCTCATCAGCCTGTGCATCTCTCTATCGCTTCCCCCCTGAGGGGAGACTCGAGGACCGCCGCAGAATGCAAATCACACTCGGGGGTGGTTTTGTACCGGCCTCCTGCAGGGAACACTGAGAGAGAGCAGAGGAGGGGCAGACCGAGGGGAGATGAATCAAAGCAGAAAACATGAAATGAAAAAAAAAGACCAAAACCAGAGTACAAGACGGTTATTTTAATTTTACTTTAGCGTTAGAATCCCAGAGATAATCGTTAGATTCCCCCCAGAAAAAAGCCTCGCCTTTGCATAGCGTTCTGCTCCTGCGATCACAGAGAGACTGGAGGGACGATGATGTGGTCCGTTACACTGAAGAAGAAGCTTCTTTACAGCTTCTCTGCTTGTAGTTTGACTTCCCCTTCAACGATTAGAGCGTCACGATCAGTCGTGGATGTGGGATGTCTACGACGGCATATCACGGCCACTGTAGGAAAAACAACAAATAAATAAAAAGATAAATAAAAAATAAAAAGTTTGTCACTTTATAAATATATTTAGCCGATATATAAACAAGTTGCTTGGTTCCGCTAAGACGGGATGTTTGCTGTTGCTATGACAACAAGTGAAAGCTACCGCTAGCATCTTAGCCCAACCGCCTGATCAATAAAACACCCATAAGATGACAATTTGAACTGGCAAATTTGCCACTTTATATTCAAACTTTTTTTTTCTTGGACTATCGCCCACCTCTCTTGTGACAGTGGCCCTAATACGCTGTCATTCTGTCTGATATCACTAAGGCATTTTTTTTTTTCTTTTTGGGCGGTGGCAGCTAAAAGTCCTTCATCCTTCATCCAATACATAAAACACAGCCAGCAGGAGCAGGGACAGAGATTCACCTTAAACAATTCAAAAGTAGCAGAGAGGGCGAGTGAGTGATCGTCAGCGAAGGGAAGATCGATGCCGCGGTCATCGATACCTCAATACACAAACACAGCTCAGTCGTTATGGAAACCGAAGTTTGGCTGCGAGGTTCTGACAGACATTAAACACACGTAAGAACTTCAGTTCACTACCATCTTTTAACGATCTACACAGAAACAAGTCAAAATGAGTATTAATGGTGATTTGTATAAAAAAATCTGTTATGAGCTGAAGTACAAATACACAATGTGCAAATACACAGTTCAATTACAATGTTTTACTCATGAAAAAGTATAGTATTAGCATCAAAATATACTTGACATACAAAAGTAAAAGTACTCATAATGCAGAATGCTCAGGTAGACATTTCTCCTTGATGTCTTTACATTATGAATACTTGTTTTATTAATTATTAAAGAAAGTGGCTCGACGTTGTACTTAAATACAGTTCTTAAGTAAATATACAACATTAGTCCACTGCAGAGAACACGCTCATGCAGGTAATATATATATATATATATATATATATATATATATATATATATATATATATGGAGAGTCTGTGATGTCAGAGGGTCTGCGATGTGTTCCAGACTCTTTGCTGTCAGGTCTGAGCACCGCGGCGCTCTCCGTGGTGCTGATCCCGCTGCTGCTCACAGCTCCGGATTACTCCGTCGCCCAGAAGGCTGCTGTCAGCGGGAACTTCCAGACAATATCTCCTTGGTTTAATCATCGACTTCACCTATATATATATATATATATATATATATATATATATATATATATATATATATATCACCATAGTACCACAGTCGGCCCTAAAACCCTTTGCTGCAATAGTTTAGCTCAGGAGGTAGATTGCTGGTTCGTTCCCCGGCTCCTCCTAGCTGAGTGCCTGGTGTCTCTGAGCAACCTCACCTCACCCCAATTGCTCCTGACGAGCTGGCTGTCGTCCTGCGTGGTTGACTCCGCCGTCGGTGTGTGAATGTGTGTATAAATGGGTGAATGTCAGTCATTCCTATAAAGCGCTTTGGAGAAAAGTGCTATATAAATGAGGCCATTTACCATATCAATATGGAGGTATTCCTAAACAACGTGCTATTTGATTTTCTCCATATTGCCCTATAGTTGCCCCAGTTGCTGGTGGCTGTACCTCAGAGAGCAGGTCGCCCTCTAATTGGCAGATCAGCAGTTGGATTCCTGGCTCCTCCAGTCCTCATGTCAAAGTGTCCTTCGGAAGGAAGCTGAACCCCAAATTAGCGGTGAAGGCAGTGTGAGCGCGGGTGAATGTGCATTATAGGTTAAATCCTCACGCTTAGATGGCAGCTTGCATGGAAGTCTCTGCCGTCAGCGGAGAAACGCTCCATATAAATGTTGCAAGAATGGGAGGTAAGTGGCTCCCACCCTTTTGGGCAAATGGTGAAGTAATGTCAGCAGTTGAGTTTGTCAGTGGAGAGCGATCCTTTTTGTGGTGGAGGCTGGAGATGCTGAGCCTATAAAACCCATCGGTGCCTCGACGTAACTCTGCTCAGTTTCTTTGTCTTCATCATAAAGGAAACAGCATTTCCACTATCAGTTAAATGGCTGCGCTCAGCTATGACCGGCCTCATGTTACCCCCAAATATATAAGTATTCTGTTGTCAGATAGTGAGTATAAATAGTGAGTATAATACAAATACCCATAAAGTTGGAATATTTCGTTTTCCAGATGCAATCCTCTGTTTATTCCTGTTTAAATGCATCACTTTTGTTTTGTTTGGTCTATAAAAGACAAGACATTTGCTAATTATCCCAACGTTATGGGCAACCCTATATATATATATCTTTACGTGTACTTTTTATACTCTACCTGGGGTATGCAGCTCTTTACTGTCATTTATAATGTATAAACCTACAATATTATATCATAAGTCATCATAAGTTGTCTTTTCTGCAATAAAACGACCAGAGTGAAATGTATAAAGGTCGCTTTTTGTTGTCAGGTAACTCATAATAAGGTAATGGTTATATTGTATTATAATATAAATTATATCTGTAACTTGCACACGTCCGGGTCTAAAAATCAATGCACACCAATGACATCGCATCGTCTTTGTGCTATAACGTAAATTAGAAAAAAAGACTCCGCGTTGCTTAAATAACCGATTAATAAAACAAAATCCATCTGCATCGTAACGAGAAAGTTTGCTTCCTGAGGTGACACATATATTTAATTTACACAACATAATCTCGGTTCCTGTCGAGCTCAATGAATCAATTGAACGTGTGTCGGGAGATATTTTAAATTCAGTGAATTCTCTGCAGTGTATTTTGTACATTGGGGTTGTTTATAATTATTTTTTTATAATATCGTTTTCTTCCTGAAATCTTCCTGAATGGATGTGATAAAGCCGTTTGAATGCGATGTGCTGAGTCGATGCAGCTGGTGACCAAACGTCTTCACGCCCGGTCGACCGGCGTGACCTTCTCACATCGTAACTAAGACGGGAGCAGCCTCGTCCTGTTCACGGGTCAGACCTGTCTGTGACATCAGAGACGCCTTTTAGGGACAACGTCTCCAAAGACCGCACGGCGTATCATGTGACCTTGACAAAAAAAACCCAAAACAACAGAGCTCACCTCTGTCATCCTTTTGGTGAAAGAGGCTGCGGTATTTACGGAGAAGGTGATAAAGCACAAACCTCCCACCTGTCAAGGTTAATTCCCTACTTCCCAGATACTAGACAGGCCCCGCAGTGAAATGGAGAAGCACCTTTACTCTTTAATTGCAGATCTATAACACTCCTCTCTCTCCACGGCTGGACTGTGGCTGCATGCAACGCCCTTTTAAAAGCAAGCTCATAATTGGCATGATGAAGGGTTTTTTTTTTTCCACCATGAAAAGGTTGAAACAGACCGCGGAGTAGATAAACGTCGGCAGCGGCTGTGCAGAACGCCTTGATTAGACGACGGGAAGGTGTGAAAGAGTGAACGGCAAAAAGGTAAAGACCAGGAGTGATGGAACGAGGCTCCTTTTGTTTGTCTTGAAGGCCGTGGAAACCAAAATGATGAAAAGAGTTAAATTAGAGGCACATGATGAAAGACTTCAGAGCCATCAAAACGAGAAGGAGGGGGGGGGGCATTTATGACAACATGAGAGTGATTGATTGATTTTCTGGCTCAATTTTTTCATCCGGGGTGCTTATTTCAAAAGAGCAAAGCAATCTCAAGTTTGTTGGCTGTTGTTATATTCCCTGTCCACACACACACACACACACACACACACACACACACTGGATGTATGACCCCCCCCCCCCCCCCCATGCACAAACACATGGAGCTCCCAGTGGGGCGGAGTTTTTAATCCTCAAATACACGGCCATGAATCAAACCCCCGCTCCCTCACGCCTCAGCTCGTCTCTCTCAATGAAACATTAATAGCAATTTACGGGGCCAGTCATGCAGCGGAGAGGAGCATCAACACGGCGTCCTTTCGTTTCTAATTCCTCATTACTTTCACTCACCACACAGACGCCGGAGCGGAGGAGCGGAGAAGGCCTTACCTGTGATGTCGTTCTTGCAGTCAGAAGGCGGTGATGTCATAAGACAGTTGCCATAGTTTTAATAAAGTAATAGATATTCTGTGGCTGTAAAGAATGTAACATCACTTGCCTCATATCATCTGGTTGAAATAGCAAACCTTCCTCTAGCGCTGACTCAGCAGATGTTGAATTATAAATTAAAATGAGGGATATGAAGTTTATATAGTTGGCTAAAATAATGTATAACAGTAGCAAATAAACACTTTTTAAAAAATAATTGTATTTGTTGTCTGTATATTGTAACTTTGTAACCGTTCTTGGCCAGGACTCCCCAGAAAAAGAGGTTTTTAATCTCAATGGGACTTTCCTGGTAAAATAAAGATTAAAAAAAACACTTCTGTCCATCAAATCCATCGATCACATCTTCTTCCATCGGTTATTGTGATTTACTGCCTGTGGACATTTTTGTAGTTTTGATTATTGCAGGAAATACTTTTTGTTTAGTAAGATAAACACAAATGAAATCCACTTTTAATGACTTTTATGAACACAAGTAAAAAGCTAACGTCAGGCTACAAACAAACGACACCGGGGTCACATGACCACAACGAGCCTGTAAAGTCAGAGTGAAGACGTTTCGTCGTCTCTTGTGAGGCGAAAGCTTCAGAATTCCTGCCAGAGGTATTAACTGATGTATTTCATGTCACGGAACAAAAGTTAACATCTCCTAATCTCCTAAACCCGATTAAAACCCCCGTTGACTTTGAGACGAGGGAACCAGATGTGCTCGTTGTCTTCGCTGCAGATGGAAATTAGCCTGCGTGGCTAAATGGTGTTAAAACGAAGCCTGGTGTAAATACACGTGCATTGTTGTCCCTTTTTAAATGAAATATTAAATAAAAGCCTTTAACTTCCTCATGCGTACTGTTTTCCAGGTTGAATGGCTGAAAAACGAAGAAACTCTCACCTCCGACGTTGCCGTGGATACGCGAGGCGACCACAACCTCATCGTCGCCGAAGCCCGCCTCTCGGACTCCGGCAACTACACCTGCGTCGCCAGCAACATCGTGGCCAAGAGACGCAGCGCCACGGCCACCGTCGTGGTCTACGGTGAGATGCATGGCTTTTCAAAATAAAAGCGTGAGATTTTAAATATCCAAATATCAACTTAGAGAAGATCGGCAGCTCTAAAAATGAACTGTCATTAATATATAAAGCTACTCAACCACGTGTGTGTGACTCTAATGAGCACTTAATGGGTGAGTGATCTCTCATGAGCAGAAAAACAAGGAGACGCAATATTTTCAAGAATGATTCCCGGTAGAAAGACGTTGACGTGGGCTGTCACAACTCCCAGCCTTTTATCTGCCGGCGTGGAGCAGCTTTGTATAGCTGCAGGCCAGCAGACTCCGTTTTTTTCCAGCATGTTGAAGCCCCTGTAGAGAGCCGTGCAGAGACAAAGGAGAATCAGTGAAATTCTAACATCATAATAGCTCCGGCTCATTTCACGCCTTGTTAATTGGAGTGTTTCGCTGCTCATTTCGCTGACCTGTCATCTGCTTATTTATTTAATTGTATTTATTTTTTTGTCGTTTTACATAGAGAGACATTTAGCTGCCAGAGGAATCCATCTAATTCTTTGTGACACCCCCGTTGTCGAGGCCCCATCAATCACTCCTTTTCCTTAATGCTAATGACGTCTAGACAGGCTTACTACTCCCAGTAGCCTCCGACAGATGTACAACGGCGGGACTATTTCTTCCCGTCCTGTGACAGCAAACGAGCTGATTAGTCAATCATGAAACATTATTTTGGGCCACAAATCAGAGAAGGAAGTAGACATTTGATCGTCTTTGCAAAGGCTGGACGTGTGATGCAGGAAATGTTCTCCTCGTCTATTTTCACCCTTCCATGTGGTTCCCTTCATCCTCAGTCAACGGCGGCTGGTCGTCCTGGACCGACTGGTCTCCCTGTAATGTGCGCTGCGGTCGAGGCGTTCAGAAGCGTTCCCGCACCTGCACCAATCCGGCTCCGCTCAACGGGGGGGCGTTCTGCGAGGGCATGTCGGTGCAGAAGAGCACCTGCAACACACTGTGTCCAGGTAAGGATGTGGGGGGCGCTGACGCCGACGCCAACGCCGCCGCCATGCTGGTAGTGTTTGTGCAGCCACGCTTCAAAGCACGCTGCGGGTCGCTTTCTAGGAAATGGTTGGCTTTTTGAGATGTAGGAGCTTGAAAGCATTGACTGAAGTGAAGTTTGTTGGTTATTTTCTTGCATTGGAGGAGAAGAGCCAGCAGAAGGGTTAGCTTAGCTTAGCATAGTGAGTGGAAGTGGGGGGAAACAGCTAGCCTGGCTTGGTCCAAAGGTAACAGATTCTACCAACCACATTTTATACATTACATCTGTGAAATTTGCACTGAATTCTGTTGGTTTTAAGTGTTTAAACTTAATATTGCAGAGATATTGCACATTTACTTTTTGTCCATGCATATATTTACATATACATATTGTACGTTTATGCATGCACATATTTTTAGTCAAATCAGCATCGGTAGCCTGCTCTCATTGTAAATTCACCGAAATATATATATATATAAACAATATGTGTTAACAAAACAACACAGAACAACATACAATGTCAATTGGACTGTAAACAATAATACAATAGTGCAGAGTGCAAATTTACTGGAATAGATATTCCATGCCTAAATGTTTTTATTTCTTCTCTCAGAGATGCTTTTTAGAGTTTTTTTTATTTTTATTTTGTTCATAATTGAGGTGAAGAGGTGCTGGTTTTTTAACCGCCTGCCTCTCCGAGCTTCAACGTGATTTGGGATTTGCCAAAAATATTGAGTTATTCTTCCAGCTGGTTCTGCAGCCAACTTTAAAGTAAGAGTGACAAAAAGCCAAGGCAACAGTCGATTCCAATAGCTGCCTGTAAAATAACAGAAAACAGTCTTAAAAGCTTGAAACGCACTTTGCAGTTCTCCACATTCTCCTCTCAAGCCGGTACGCTTCACCATGAATTCATCGCACGTCTCCGCTGATGAGGTTTGTATCTGAAATCTACCACAGCGGACCTTTTTTTTTTTTTATCAATTTTTTATTTATTTATTCAATCATTATTTGCACATCTTCTAGGGGGAAGCATATTTACAGTCAAAGAGAAACAAAGTGAAAGCAAAATTATAAGAGCATCCTTAGCAGTGATAACGGCAGAGTGAAATATTGCTTGTTCTGATGCCTGCTCCCCCTCTCCTCCCCGCATTCCCTCCAACCCACCCAATCTGTCCCCACCCTCTAAGCCTTAACATGATGAAATCAGAATGTTGAACAAAAAAAAACAAAAAAACAGGAAAGAAAGAGAAGGAAAAAAAAAGAAATTAAATAAATAAAAAAAAAAAGAAAAGGAAACCACACACGCACACATACTGCTCTCAACCTTTTCCCCTTGCCACCCCGGAATCTCAAAAGAGAATATATATACACAGTGGACCTTTTTTAAATAAATGCAGCAAAGTGAGGAGAAAATATTCAGGGGAAATGAAGAGAAATGAAGAAACAGGAAACGGCATGAGGAGAAGTTGAGGGAGAAACAAACAGAAGTTTAGGACGTGAGAGAAAGAGCAGTTATCAAAACTTCGGTGTAATCTCTCCCCGAGTGTTTTTGTAGACGAGCCCTAAATGTATGATTTCAACCACAAGCAGCGGTACAAAGGCAAAATGCTCATCAGGTTTAAGAAGGGAGGAGGAGGAGGGGGGGTTATCAGTTGAAGGCAGTGCATTCCTCTAAAAACATTATCTCCCGCCTCGTCCTGAAGGATTCTTTCTCCTGCGTCGGAGTTTGAACATAAACAGGGCGCATTTGCGTTTAGATTAGCAGGGAGAAGGAAACCTTTGGAGCGTCCGCAGGTGGAGAGAAGAAGAGACTTGATGGAGTATGCATGAGCAGGAGTGTCTTTGTGCCGCCAGGAAGGCAAAGGCAGCACATCATTCCCGGCGCCCCGAGGAGGGAGGAGGCTTTTGTGAAGTCGGTAGTGCAGCTGTTACCTCGGAAAATTTTTTTTTTTTTCCTCCTTAAGTCCCAGAGGACTGTTAAATGGATGGACTTCTTCACCGCCGTGTGTGTGTGTGTGTGTGTGTGTGTGTGTTGTTCCCACACATAGTGAAGAAAGTGATAAGTAAGTAAAGCTTTTCAAAGACAGGTGCTTAACAAGGCAACATACAATAAAAGAGGAATAGTGGGAGTGACCACACAAAACTCAATACACGATAATTACACGGTAATTACAGTTTACCCAGCTGTCTCTCTGAAAACGTCTGAAGGTGGTTTTTAGAAGAGTCTACAGAAGAAACTGGCAACTTTCAGCACTGAACATTGGCGACATATGCATTATATTTGAAAGGAAATTTGTGGGAGGAGACAAGACGACCTCAGTGTGTCTTTACCAAGGGCAAACTAGAAAGGAGGTTTTTATTCTCCAGGAAGCCCCGCCCCACTCTGATTGGCTCGTACTCGTCGCCTTCTTCATTCTTCTTTGTTACATTTTTTTTTTAAAGTTTATTGCTGATGAAAAAGATTGAGTATTTAAATATCGTCTATGAAACTTTGTATCTTCTTCATTGGTTTGTGAGTGTTCAGTCTTTGTGTGCATCCTCTCCCCCCTCAGTGGACGGCGGCTGGTCCGAGTGGGCCGAGTGGTCCGAGTGCAGTCCGGACTGCGAGCGACAGCGGGGTCGAGAGTGCACGGCCCCGGAGCCCAAACACGGGGGCCGGCTGTGTGACGGCGTGGCGCTCGCCACCGACAACTGCACCGGCGGCCTCTGCACTCAGAGTGGGTAACATCAGCGGCCGTCTTTCTCACTCTGTCAGCATCATTACTGCCGGTCCCGTGGCGTTCAGGGACTCAGTGTCATTATAGATTTACCGTTCATAACTTCTGGCAGCGTGGGCCCGGATCACCACCGCCGCCATTATAATCACGCTCATTAACGGCGCCCCTCATCCATCTCTTCACATCTGTTTAAAACTGTGCACAAGCATGGGCAGCGTGCACAAAAAAAAAAGGTCCCGGAGAAGTTGCGATGTTCAAATTGTGATGTTTCTCTGTCTTTACAGATCGAAAGTTGCTCCACGATGCAAAGCCGCAGGGTGAGTTCCTCCTCAGCTTCCATCACTTACTATCATGTTATTTTTAAAGAGATCTCTGTCTGCGGTCTGCAAGAGTAATGCTGTTTACACGACGACCTGAGCAGACGATACGCCGTATTGATTTGGACGGAAGGTGTTCATTTTTTTCATGTACTCTCACAGCGTTAGACATCCCCTCCACTCGCTTGTTGCTAGGCTACGCAGTCTGCTACTTGCCGGAGCTGTGAAGTAAACATAAAGTCCAGCGTGAACCAATAAGATCAGCACACAAGAGGACGCTGGTGCAAACACTGTTTTATTGACAGATTAGATTTAAACACGAAAGAGCAAACTATGCAGATTTCTCCTCTGTTAACTCCTCTGATGCTGATCAGCAAAGAATACCACACTGAAGTCATCAGGGATTTAAAAAACATACAAAAACAATATAAATAGATAAAAAAATATAAATAAAATATAATAGTATATATAAAAATTACGATAAAAATATACATAATTTTAAGTTCAAATAATTAATACAAAATAAATTAATTAAATTAATACATTTTAAATTAAATAAAAAAAATTAAAGGGTTAAAATATTTAAACATATTTAAAAAATATAAATAGATCAAAAGAATAATAAAAATATATAAATACAAATAAAAAATAAACAATAAAAAATATACATAATTAATACAAAATGAATAAATTAAATAAAAAAATTAAATGTTAAAATATTTAGAAAAAAAATAAATTTAAAAAGAGGAGTAATCTGGTATGAATATTAGAATAAATACGAATACATATACAATACAAGAAGATACAAACAATATCCTGATGTCAATAAATCAAATCTGATGAAGCGATATGCGTTTTATTTATAGCAACAGATGTTCATCCTGTTGGTTTTCTGTGGTTTACCTGCAGCAGCTGCAACATGACTGAAAAACAAAAAGCACTGTACTGTGCCAGGTATCTTCAGTTTGTAACATGAAATAGTGCCAAACAATATTTTTTTATTGAGTAGCCTCACAAACCAAAACTTTTTTCAGCGTGGTGAACCGCCAGCAAGCGAGAGCAACATGTCCGACCGTTGGTCCCACCGAGCAAATCAGCTCATTTCACTCAGACGGAGTGTATTTCCTCCAAACAGGAAGCAATACTTCTATTTTTGATGTGCGGAAAGCAGCCGTGGTATACGAGGGATCAATCAATCTGACAGGTTCGCTTATGAAAACAAACACCGTTTGTGTGAATCCTCCCGAATTTAAGAATTATTTCCAGATACAGATGTTCTGGCGGACGCGAGCTACAGAACATCTATGAATAATAAGTGGGAACATTGCAGCTCGTATATGAGCAGACGCAGAGCACATTGGTTAAAAACATGAAATATTCAGGCTGTGATATTTGTGTCACATGGAGTTAGAAAGCAGACTGCGATAGTTTTCTCCACCCCGACATCCGTTTTCTCCATTTACAGAAAAAAACACTTGTTAAAGCTGCAGTTGGTAACTTTTATCAGAACATTTGGTGATAACTGTCACTGTATCCTGAGAGGAGAACATGAGATGGATCATCTGTGTAAAAATCAGGTTCCTCTGCCTTAATTTATTTTATTTTTTTTTTAAAGAAGAAAAAAAAACGGAGCCCAGAGAGGGGGACAATATTCAGAGAAAAAAAGTCGCAAATCTGCGAGTTTATAAAATCTCAGATTTGCTACTTTATTGTGATGCTAACATAACATGTAATGCTATCTATGCTAGCTAACTTCCACAAGTGAAAGCTACCGCTAGCATCTTAGCCCAACCGTCTGATCAATAAACACCAATCAGATGACAATTGGGCTTCATATGAGTAAAACCAACAATAATCAACATCATCACCCTAAGGACCTTAACGGGGGATGTATTAATTAGAAAAATAAATGCGTACATTCATGGGACGTTAGCGTTAGCTAGCATAGATGGCGGTTGTTAGCATCGTATTAAAAAAATCGCAAATTTGCAACTTTATTTCTCTGAATATTGCCCCCCTCTCTCCAGCTGTGGTTAGATATTTATTTTTTCCTACAGTGGCTCTAAGACACCGTCATGTTTTAGTGCTCCTCGTGGCATTAGTAGGATTCCATCGCACCCAATGATGAACCAATCAGAGACGAGGAGACTCTGACACTGATATATGAGGTGAGAGAGATGTCGGTGATGCGGTAACAGAATTGTAATCCACGTCTGATGACCGCCGCCTCATTTGTGCACTTTGATCAGAGGTCGGAGGCTTCACGAGCGCCGACAGCTCGATTAAAGACTCCTCGGCTCTGATTGGTTGTTATTTGTCTTCAGGGCGCCGTGGAAATCTTTGAAATGCTATTAGGAGATTTAAAAGGATCCTCGTGTTTTCCACAGATCAACCATCTCTTACTATCAGGATGTAGAGATAGATTGTTAGTAGTACATTATTTTTATAAGGGTTCTACGGGTGCTGGAAATCCTTGAAAACACTTGAATTTGAATGTTTTCAAGGTTTAGATTTAGAGTAAAGGTCTTAAAATTTGTGTTCTATGTGATGACATCTATGATAGAACAGGGAAAAGAAGATCTCCATATTTGAGGGACTGAAAACAGCATTTTCTGACATTTCTGCATGAAAAATGACTTTTGATGATGAACAGATGATGAAAATAGTTGGTGATTATATTTCTGTGGATCTGTTAGTGGAATTAGTTTTCCTTTCATTTGTGGTCCTTCTGTAAAAAGCTGTCTCCAAACATCTTGTTGGTTGTTTAGAGGACAATGACATCTCATTTAATGTGATGAACAAGTGACATAATAAGTAGACTGAATACTGAGGATTGGATTGATACAAATATGGAGTTTACCACAGCTGGAAGGGGCTGGAAAAGCATGGAAGTGCACCTTGAAATGTGCTTGAATTTGACTTTGGAGAAGGTGTAGGAACCCTGGATATCATTATGTTCAAAGTACCAACTGCAGGTTTAATGTACTGCAACGGTACTTAAAGAAAATACCGTTTACTCCTCATTATATGGTAAAATTGTGTCGTGTAGGTACAATTATATGAATGTTGATGATTGATGATCATTTCTTGCTGTTTTTCCGACTTCATTATTACCTCAGTTGGCCTTGTGTCCCCATATAATGTAAATGTCCACTTCTATTATATTTTAAATACACCAGGTATGGCATTTAACGCTGCCACTGTCCCAGCATGCATCGCTCCATGCATGTGTAATGGGCCATTTATGTGTTGATTGCAGCTGCCGAACCATGTTGTCCTTACTCGTCCTTTAACGCAGTATGTTTTTGTTTGGAAGGGGGGGGGGGGGGGGATGCAACCGTGCTGCCAAAACTTTCCCGAGCCCCCAATTAACCTGCTACTGTAGCTGTTTAATGCCGCTTTGCATATTTGTCAATTCCTCCACATTTGAGCTTCGGGCTACTTAGAGGATTTCTCAGCTTGTCCCGTTTTCAGCACAGATCTCTTTATCTTTCCAGAACAAGCTTGTGTTTTTTTATTTCCCGCTCCTTCTCTTCTTTCTCCGCCAAGTTGGGCGCCACTTTACCGGTGGGACCCCCGTTAGAGCGTAATCATCATCGCCGATGAGCTAATTTAATGAATTGGTTTTGTCACGTTGTCCCCCGGCGGATCCAGCACCAGAAGAAGAAGAAGGCGAGGAGGAGCGTTTGAAATGACAGTCAGGTGCCGGGTTGATTATAATCTGCTTCCTTGCGAGGGTTTCCTCATTAGCAGCTCCGCGGTGGAACAATGAAGCGGTGCAATCGGGAGGCAGGCGAGGAATAGACAACAACAAAAAAAAAAACACAATAGGCGTTAAAGTAGTTTGAAAACCAAGTTAGACTTCTCCTCCTATAAAAGACTTTTCATATCTTCAACTCAACTGATGTCCGCAGATGCAGATTCTCAGTTTTTATTCGAGAGGGGAAAATGTCTCCCGGTTTCCTAATTAAGAAACTTAGAGAGTAAAAGAAGTCACTCAGGAATCTGCTTCTCTCTCTGACTCCCCCTCCCTCCCTCCCCCAGGCGTGGAGGGCAGCAGCGACGTGGCCCTGTACTCGGGCCTGGCGGCCGGCGTGGTAACGGTGGTGCTGCTGGTCGTCGCCGTCACGCTCTACCGGAGGAGTCAGAGCGAGTACGGCGTCGACGTCATCGACTCGTCCGCCCTCACCGGCGGATTCCAGTCCTTCAGCTTCAAGACCTCCCGCCAAGGTGAGACGCCTCACTGCCTCAGGGCCTCACTGGATCCTAAGTTATACCTCCAAGGGCAAAATCCCTCCTCTGCCGACATGGGCCTCCTATAGTGTGTATATACAGTATATAATATATATATATATATATATATATATATATATATATATATATATATAAGAGAGAGAGAGAGAGAGAGAGAGAGAGAGAGAGAGAGAGAGAGAGAGAGAGAGAGAGAGAGAGAGAGAGAGATGGATGGCTGGATGGATGGATGGATAGGGTTAGGGTTAGTAGAGTTAGAGTTAGTAGGTTAGAGTTAGTAGAGTTAGTTTAGTAGGATTAGGGTTAGTAGGGTTAGAGTTAGTAGAGTTAGTTTAGTAGGATTAGGGTTAGTAGGGTTAGTTTAGTAGGATTAGGGTTAGTAGGGTTAGTTTAGTAGGGTTAGAGTTAGTAGAGTTAGGGTTAGTAGAGTTAGGGTTAGTTGGGTTAGTTTAGTAGGATTAGGGTTAGTAGGGTTAGTTTAGTAGGGTTAGGGTTAGTTGGGTTAGTTTAGTAGGATTAGGGTTAGTGGGGTTAGTTTAGTAGGGTTAGGGTTAGTAGAGTCTAAAATAAAAGGAGGGAGCATGTCACTCGTGTGCGTTTTATTAAGTCAACAAGGCTGTTTTTCAAGGCAGAAGCCGACGTTAACCTTGTAAAACTGGCACACATACATATTTTAAGTATTGCAATAAAATAAAAATGATTGTTAGAAACCTGAATGATATAACGTTTGGTTTTCTACTTTATAATCATCAGCTACTTTTCACAGACTTTAGCTAGATGGACGGGTGGCTGTGGCTTGGAGGTCCATTAATCGAAAGATCAGCAGTTGGATCTAAAATCACTGAGGGTAGATGAAAAGATGAAAAGAAATAAGAAAAGTTGTGTTGGATGATGATGCAGTATTTGATGAAAGCTTCCCTCCAGTCATGTGATGTACTTTGCGTATCTGCAGCGTACAGTAAGGCAGCGGGTGGAGGATGTGCTGGAGTCTGTTGCCATGTTGGATGATTTGATGAATTCATTAGGATCCGCTCGCTGTTCGACTCGCGCATAATTACAATTAACACGGCCCATAAATCAGAGACGACTGCATGAAAGAGACACCTTTCATTCCTGCTGCTGCGCCACGGCAACAGGTATTACATAACCATGACCATACAGTAGATTCATCCGACAGCTGCGGAGGATCAGGTTTGGTGAAGTAACTTTTCTACTTTTAAACAAGTGCTAAAAATCTCATTTGCATAAATACAACCCTGAATGTGCTGGGTTCAATTTGGATTCTCAAACGGCACAAAAGGCACAAAAATAATGAAAATGACCAACAAAAATGAATCTTTTTACTTAATTTAATTTATAAACGTATCAATCTTGTAGGATACAAGGATTTGGTGGGTTTCGTCTCTCTTTTTCTTTTTTTTTTTAAATAACTCTTTACTGCAATTGCAATCATGCTATTTTAATTAGTTTGATGATTCAAAAAAAGAATCCATCAGAAATCAAATTAAATCGGCAGTAAAGCCGGTAATACAGTGAGATGGCATTATAATATAAATGAAGTGTCATTCTCCTCCAAACAGAAGAAGTACGCACGAATGAAGCGGGGAGACCGAGCTCAGGTCTCATTTTTCAACTTGTCTCTCGATGAAATCTAAAAAACCATACACACACACACACACACACAGACACCCACGCACACACACACACACACCCACGCACACACACACACACACACACACACACACACACACACACACGAGATGCTATCAAATACCGTAAACGTGCTCACATATTGATGCCGTTTTTATGTAATATGCGAGCTGTACAGTTTTGTATTCCTATGTATTAATGTGTCCATACATGAATTATGCACACACCCCCTTGTATTGTGATATAACTGCATTAATTATTAAAATGCTAAGGGGGCGAATGACTGGATTGAATTTTTCAGTTTGTTTACTTGAACCTTGTGATGAGATATTCTTGCCGTCTGCGCTTTAGTGCATTAAATGTCCAATAACATGTAGTGTAAAGCTGAATCTATAAAGCATGGCGTACATTTATGGCTTTATCGCAAACATCAGTGGAAACCCAGCCATAAAAATGTTCAGGGAGAAAAGATGGTAACGAGCATTTTTCTGCTTTTTACAATTGAATTCTTGTTTATTATTACTTTAACCTTCGGTTGCACCATAACTTTTTTAGTTTGGGGCATTATCGGCTGTTTTCTGGGGGGTATTATCTTGCATTGAACAGATTAATTATTCATAATTCCCAAATTAAAAATGTAATTTATTAGTGCTTGTTTATTCGTTTGGTTGGTTTTTTGGCTTCATGTTTCCAAACACATCAGCGCATGTGTGTTTGCTCCACAGATCCACAGGCATATATATTTTTTAACAGGACTGGCGTTATGGGTCGCCACGGCAACAGCTCTCAGCAGGGCATAATAAAGTTAATTTTGATAAAGCAGCGGGAGTCGTGGAGAGCTTTAATCTCGGCCCCAGTTCTCCTCGATGGAAGGGCGAAATCAGACGAAAGCCGCCGTTAAAACATCCCCTCTCTAAACTCACGCTGCTGCCAGAAAGTCGCATTTCACGTCTTTTTCTGCAATCACATCCTCGATCGGGAGTCACCATGACAACGGCTCCCACCTAATTCCCGACAAAATAAATCGGCGGTGAACTTCTCTCCCTGCTCATTAGGAGAAGCCACGCTGTTTACTTAAGTGTGTCTTCCGTCGTCGTTTCACGCTCGGCGAAACAGCTGTCGACGAGTCGTTAATCACAAAAGTATTTCACCTCCTGATAAACAGATTCATCTCCTCTGTAATGGCTTTTTATTTGTTTCTCTCTCTGTTATTCCTGATTGATCCACAGGTGTGATTTCATTCCCCTACAATGTTCATTTTATTTGATTTATTTGTTCATGATAAAACATTTCCCGGCTAAGTTCCACTCGTCTTTTCCGACTTTTTTCACATCCGAGGTTGGATCTGGCTCTCCTCGGGAGCTGGATCAGGCGGACCACATGCCGAAGTGGCCTGGCGTGCTTTGAGTCTGGATCTCAGTGAGGTCTGGACCACATGCAGACTCAGTCTGG
Organism: Chelidonichthys spinosus; assembly: GCA_029853015.1. Taxonomy (NCBI): domain Eukaryota; kingdom Metazoa; phylum Chordata; class Actinopteri; order Perciformes; family Triglidae; genus Chelidonichthys; species Chelidonichthys spinosus. The sequence continues at coordinate 16,649,251 of CM056840.1, forward strand.
GCGATTCATCAAACGTCTACCTCATAATCTCCCTCCTCCCCCCCGACACAGGAGTTCCTCTCCTGAGGAGAGCAAAGGGAAGAGAGGAGGTCTGGAGCTCAGATGAGACCCGTCTGTCTGAGACCCGTCTGTCTGAGTCTCGTTAAGCTGCTGCTGATAAAAACCCACATTTCCATATTTTTGTTGCTTCAAAATCGGTGCTTTTAAATCACAAAATATAATTTTATTGTGGTGCATTTTAAGGCGGAATGAGAGTTACTCAATAAAACAGGTTTTTCTAATTCTCCAGGGAGGCAGGAAGCAGTAATCAGAGCTTTTATTGTGAAGGATTTATAGGACACAAAATGCGTTTAAAGCACTTTGCATGTTGTATAATCCACATTATAACTGGAAATCCTGCAGGTCTATACAGATGGACTTTCTTTTCTATATGAGAGATCTGTGGTGTGACCGGCTGGGACGAAAAACCCAAAATAGAAGGTGAACACGGAAGGCGCCCACGCTGGCGGTGCACTTAACACCTCGCGCTCCTCATTTATAATTCAGATTCCAGCTGAAAGGTGCAAGGTGTTCAACTCGAAGGTGCGAGGTATGCTGAGAAAAGAAGGATGTTTAAAGCTTCTTCAAGGATCATCATGTCATCGTCATTGTCTATAAAGACCTGGGGAGAAGTTTCAGTCGGTGCTGCCAAATCCTACGTCCTGCACCTTTTAAAGCTCTCCTCTTTGTGTTTCCAGCGAACCCTCTGCTTATCAACTCCTCCATGCAACCCGACCTGACGGTGTCGCGTACCTACACCAGCCCCATGTGTTTCCAGGACTCCATCGACAAGGAGCTGATGGCCGAGCGCTCGCTGCTCGACCCGCTGCCTGATATCAAGGTCAAAGGTCAGTGTGTGGAAGTGTTTTTTGAAAAGCCTCATGCCTGTGGTGGTGGTGGTGGTAAACTACTTTTTTGGAGAGAATCAACGAGCAGAACACACACTCTGCTGTGTGGTGGCAGTGGCGAGGATAATCCATCTGGCTTTGAACCCGCTCTGAGGCATTCTGGGAGAAAAGCCGCCGCACAAAGAAAAATGGTCGTCACCTTGAAGGACATCAATTGACCATTCGCTAAGCCACGTCCTCAGCTTAGTCGCTGCTGCAAAGCCTGTCAAGGTTTCCCGTCCCAGCGAGGCAGATACGCAGTTTACAGGGACACAGATTATCGGTCATTTATTCTGAAGGAACGGGTTCTTGATTTTTGGAATGAGGTGTTTCATTTCTAGACAGCTGCTGTTCCTTTTACTGGCTGTAATATCAACTTTAAAAAATGAAACATGTTGAAGTGAAACACGTTTTAGCTTGTGCGTGTTGAATCTCAATCATGTGTGCGTTGTTTTCATTCGGACCAGAGAGAAGTAACTCTTTTGTTCATACAAGGAAAAAGAGGTTTTACTGGAGAACTTTATCCTCGATGCAAAAAGCTGGAGTTAAGTAAATGATTAGTTGGACATGTTGTTCATTCATTATAAAGGCTTGATTTAATATAGCTGATAGGGCTCGGTAAAAATATCGATACGGCAACATATCGCGATACTTTGTCACCCAATACAATATCGATTTTTCAACTCCAAAGATCGATTTAAAAAACAAAAGATTCACGTTTAAACGCGTTGTGAATGCAGTAGTTTATCCTTTTTCCTTTTATTTTCAATATTTTTTCCAGTGAATTTCATGGGAATTAATAAAATGGAGAGGCTGTTTTGAATGAAATAGTTTTGACTCAATTTGTCCTCTGATCAATATCATCTGATGTACATATACAGGTACTTGTGTTTTCATCTTTATTTATATCGCAATATCGTGATACATATCGTATCTTGACCAAAATATCGTGATACATATCGTATCATGACCAAGTATCGTGATACGTATCTTATTTTGAGTTTCTTGCCAATACTCACCCCTAATAGCTGATATTTCACGGAGCGGTCAGTAAACTTTCACTTTTGTTGAAACAAGATTACTTTTATTTGAAATACTGATCATATAGTATTATATTTGTTACTGCTCTAACAACTTGTAACTTTTATTTGTTTGAGACAAGAATCATGCATTAACGTTTTAACGCCGTATCATCTTTGCTAAATAGTTAATTCATCCACCTCTAGATTTCTTTTCACAGGAAAATCAATGTGTTTGGCAAACGTAACACTTACCTTGTTGGCCTGATTCTGCTTGACCCTTGACGTTGGAACTCTTTAAATCTGACTACAGTCCCATCTGGGAAATCCAAAGCTTGACAGGCTTGTCGAGCCTCGTTTCGGTTCGTACGCTATGATTGGTTGATTTGAGAGTGAACGTTCTGTGATCTGAGTGTTTGTTGGCGTGGCGTTTCCAGGCGTGGCGGAGAGGGCGGAGTACCACGTGATGTCACACCCTCAGACCTTCCCCCGGGGCCTGGCTCCAGACTACAGAGGTGTCGCGGTCGGGACCACGCTGGGCCGGAGAGGCAAACACCTCTTCAGTCCGCAGGTGTCGCTGACTCCCAGCAGGCCTCTGCACAAAGCCACCGCCGTGTTCGGGCACGGCGGGGGCCGGCTGGTGGTGCCCAACACAGGTGAGCCCACCGAAGTGAATGATACGTCCCTGTACAGCATACAGAACATAAACAGGAACAGAACATACAGAAGTAGAAATCTATAACCACGCTTTGAAACTACTGGGGAAACTACAGGGTTGGTCCGGGCTAAGATGCTAGCGGTAGCTTTCACTTGTTGTCATAGCAACGGCATACATCCGGTCTTAGCGGAACCAAGCAACCGTAATAAACCCGCAAATTTTCCACCTCCCTCGGCTCCTTTTTTTTTTTTTCCCCCGATAGTGGCCATATTTTGCTGTTTTATCTGTGAGCTATTAAAGGCGGTAAGAATCCATCATTTAAATGTGTTTTTTAAAGCTTCAATTAATTACAATAATGTAAATTCACAACGGCACATCTCAGACCAAAGATATATAATTATGCTTAAATTGCACAAACGATTTTTGGAAGTTATGAATTGTTTTAGAATCTTAGAAAATAAGAATTTTTACATGAACCGATTTTTTTAACCATGCCTACAAGTCAATGTATGTTTTTGTCTTAATCATTTCAAAGAACACACTGTACTGCCGTGAAGTTAAGGAGTTCATCACATTATTCAGGCGTCTCTCCCGTCGTCCCTCGGGGCTCTTTAACTGCAGCGTAGATCGTAACAGTAATTGTTTATCATACATGGAAGGAACAGGCGGTTGTGACAAAGAGACTGCCGGCAGCATCGATTCATGAAGCCTTCTGGGACTTCCTTCCGTCACCCTCTTCCTGCTGCCGTCACCTCTCCGGCTCTGACCTTTCAGTAAAGAGGCCTGACAGCTGGGCAGGTGTGTGTGTGTTGATCAGTGTTTGCATGCCTGCTTCTCTGCAGGTATCAGTCTGCTGGTGCCTCATGGGGGGATCGCCGAAGACACTACCTGGGAAATGTACATGATCATCAACCAGGAGGACAGCAGGTGAGGGAGTCTCTGCAGTCTGCTTCGTAGGCCGCCATCTTTTTAATCTTCCAACCCGTCGCGCCGCATTTCTCATCCTCCTTCTCCACTCTTTGCTCAGCACAAACAGAGCACAGATACCCCCCCACCCCCTCCATGTACAGTACATACAGATGCAGACATAGACCCGCCCAGCATGGGGTCTTTGCTCATCTCACAGTCACTACAGGGGAGGAACTCGATCTGTCACAAATACATGGGCGGCTATAGACAGATTGCATTAACGCCTTGAGCAACCGTCTCGGCAGAGAGAAGATGCAGCGTGTTGATGTTTTATAGACGTCGCTGTAACAAATATCTCCTTCCAATCGTGACGGGTTCGAGTGCTCAATGTTGTGAATTTGAAAAGTCACGATGATGGGAGATATTGATTAAGGTTTTGACTCGCCACAAATTTCTTTTTCTGTCGCTTTGACGTCAAGATTTTCACCAAAAGCGATTACTCGAGGAGAAAGCGGCGTGATAGATAAGAGGCGTTGGAAAAGAGGTGTAATACCTTTGACTTTCTTTGCAAACGAAGGTCTCAAAGGGTATCTGACAAGTAGGAGTTGTTTGGGGGGGAGCATGTTCTTGATTTACTGCAGACAGCATCAATTTGTCAGCCAGATATTTCCTAAACTCCATTTCTACGAGGGAGAATCAAAAAGTGACATTTAGTGGCGTATGAAATCTGACTGTTGCCTTCTGCCCGCCCAATACGTGCTGAGGTTCTTCTGGGTAGGAGAGAGATACAGATGAAAGGTCACTTACAGGTTTCACAGCTCAGTTAGTGGAGGTTTTGGTTATTTGGTTAATACCCCCCTCCCCCCAGCCTGGAGTCTCCCCGGATCAGGCCGAGCCGCTGCTCTCCAGGTACCTGCTCTGCTCCGATAAGCCGGCTGTTTACTTCCCCGGCTGCCGTTTAGGAAGCCGCAGGTTGCCGTGCACCACCGATCTGTCACTCAAAGCCTATCTTCCCGACGGCCGCTGAGTCCGCGGTAGAAATTGGATAATTTTTTTCTTTCCATTCAAACTCGGCCATCTACATAAGATGATGCATTCCCCCCCTGTGAAGAATGGGAATCGATCGGCTGCTGGCCGGGTTTCAGGTGTTTTCTAGTCCTCTGGGATTCACTAGGCGGTTTTCTGTGTGATTTTCTCCGGCTCAGCGGGGGGCAGGGGTGGGGGTAGTGCCAAGGACAGAATCATGGTGTGCAACAGCAACAAAAAAAGAAATCCCTGATAGGATGTGAATCAAAGAGTTGAGCGGTATCAGCTTTCCGTGTTTTTGATCACACTTTGCAGGGAAACACCAATTAGTCTGTAGTGTCAGTCACATTCGCCTCAAACCAGACCTCCCTTTCATATGTTGGTTGGGGGATGTTTTTGATGTAATGCTGTCTGCTCCGTCCTATTAGGATCTGCTGAGTTGATCAACTTTTAGCACTACTTTAGTACTAAGCTTCTGGAAACTATTTGCCTTTAAGGAAATGTCATTCGCAGCGTTGATATCGGAGCAAACATAGTGAAGTAACATCGACCCGAGCAGAGAATGGAGTCGCTATCCATCTGTGTGTGTTGTTGTCCGACATTCTCCGTGCTATATTTCCATATATGTACATTTTGATGCATTTTTAGGCCCTTCACATCAGGTTTCTAAAACACTGGAATGTCAACTTGTGTGACATCACAACGGTTTTGAATGTAGGCGAAAACATCGGCGAGCATGCAAACCAGTATTATTAATGGGTTTGCACAGTGGTCCTTTACAGCTGATAACAGGGTTATTACGGACCATTTTTACCCTTATTTGTGCCGTTAGCACCAGTAGCTGCAAGCCGCTGACTCTACCGTCTCTATTTTGAGAGCTGTTTGAAGGGACTAGATGTGCTCTGAATTTCGAATATAGCAAATTTAAAGTTGCCTTCATTGATTTTTGTCCACTTTTGGGAAAGTGCAACATGCTTTAAACCCAGATTGACATATTATCACCTCACACACTTGTTAGCTGGCTATACACATCCAGAAGATACAGAACAAATATGAGTTATTTTGGAGACGCATCATTGATAGTCGAATTATTCACCCATGTTCTTGTTTGGTTTAATTTTAGTGACCTTTTCCTTTTTGAATAAGAAAATGAACTCTAAACTTCGTGTGTGTGTGTGTGTGTGTGTGTGTGTGTGTGTGTGTGAGATGTGCTGTCCTCCGACTCCATCTGAAAGCCTGAAAGACAGACTGTCAAACGCTAATGAGGCATTGTCAAAATGTTACTCGTAATTGTGGTTTATGCAAAAAAAAAGCAGCAATAAATGTCACTCCGGATGCTTCTGTGTGGAAAAAGTGCAGAAAGAGGCGTGCTGTTTGTTCTGCACATATGAGGCAGGCCTTAACTAATAACCCCAGTCTATTATCGACACTTTAACCGTCGTCCTGCACTGATGTTTCTTTGTTCTCCCGAAGCACAATCGGAGAGATGCTAAATAACCATCTTTAATCTCCGCTCACAGGCAATCTGGCTAATTATCATAGTCTCAGCAGCAGGTAACCTTGGTTTCCTCGGAGCCTTCGGGCTGATTAGCACAAAAGTGCAGCTGCACGGCCGTGCCACCGTCTGTGTGTGGGGTATTATATTTAAACAGCTGATCTTAACCTCTTTTAATCGTGTTGATTGGTAACAGGAAAAGGACGAGCTTTCAAACGGCAAACTGTTCAAATAACAGGAGCCCAAATAAAAAACCCTCAACATGATGTTCTGTCTGTTAACGCTACACACACACACACACGTCACCCCTCACCTTCACACCTCCGTCTTATTTGTAGAACAGCCATTCATCTAATTGCTGCAGGGATGGAAGCTGATAGAAAATGCTGCTTTAATTTGAATATTTAAGGTTGTTTCATTTTGCAAGTAAAACTAACAAACATTTGTTTGGTTCCAGCTTCTTAAATGTGAGGATTTGTTACTTTATTTTTTTATCATCGTAAAATAAAAATAAAATTAATTAAAAGTAATATTATATTATAATTAGACTCTTATGCAACCGATTATGTATTTTCTTTATCTTGAGGCTGGTTTTGTGAATTTCAAGCTGGTCATGATTAAGTGTTTTAAATTAAATGTCCGTTTTCTTACGTTAGAACCTGTGGGGCGGGGCTTAGCGAAGCGTCATATTCTCTCACTTGCTGAAATAAAAAAGACTGAATTTTTTTTTTATTATTGGGAAATAAATAAGGAATGGGGATGAAATGGAGACACAGGCTTGTTTCTCTCCGGGAGTCTGGTGTTTGTGTGTCAACATGGGAAGTGTCACCTAGCAAAGTGATGCCTCTCACTCCGTCGCTGTTTCCTGTATTTCTGTGCTTCCATCCGTCCGCTGCATGTCAGCCACCGCCGCTGCTGCAGCCGCATTAATGATGTGTGTGTGTGTGTGTGTGTGTGAGGTGTCCAGCCGGGCCAGCTGCATGACTGATGGTGGTCCCATTGATTGCTCTCAGTCTTCGGGGCTTCCAGCCAAGATTGGGCCCCTGGCCAAGAGTAGCTTGGCCCAGCTAATCTGTCACCGGGGCCCCCGCCAGAGCAGGCTTCATAAGCTCCATCGACCCAGCGAGCTTCCACGCTGTGTGCTAAAGCCTGTCCTCCCCAGCCCCACTGTCCATTAGTCTTGGTGCTTTAATCTTCCTCTATCTGTGTGAGTCTGAGCGTCAGCTAGTCAGGGATTGATTCATTATGAGTGTCCGAGGGATTTGAGTTCACTTTGATCGTAGGTATAGAAATAAAGGGGTCACCGGGCCCCCGCTACCCCAACGCTTGTTTTAAGCAGTGATTCATTAGCGGCGATGTCCGTCGTTCTTAAAGCCTCTTCGTTGTGTTTGAATGCAGAAAATGTGCTTGTTTTTTTTCGTGGAAAAACAAATTGAAATTGGGTCAAATATGGAGTCAAAATGCTGAATACATTTCTAATTTGGTGACTTCTTGGTCCAAGAAAAGGCAGACAATGACTTTTTGAGACAACAACTCCCACAATGCACAGCTCCGCGGACCACTCCCACTGATCTGATCTAACTGCTGGTCTGTAACAGGTCTGTAGTCTCAGTGGGTCTACCACTGGTCTGTAACAGGTCTGTAGTCTCAGTGGGTCCCATCACTGGTCTGTAACAGGTCTGTAGTCTCAGTGGGTCTACCACTGGTCTGTAACAGGTCTGTAGTCTCAGTGGGTACCACCACTGGTCTGTAACAGGTTTGTAGTCTCAGGGGGTCCCACCACTGGTCTGTAGCAGGTCTGTAGTCTCAGTGGGTCCCACCACTGGTCTGTAACAGGTCTGTAGTCTCAGTGGGTCTACCACTGGTCTGTAACAGGTCTGTAGTCTCAGTGGGTCCCACCACTGGTCTGTAACAGGTCTGTAGTCTCAGTGGGTCTACCACTGGTCTGTAACAGGTCTGTAGTCTCAGTGGGTCTACCACTGGTCTGTAACAGGTCTGTAGTCTCAGTGGGTCCCACCACTGGTCTGTAACAGGTCTGTAGTCTCAGTGGGTCTACCACTGGTCTGTAACAGGTCTGTAGTCTCAGTGGGTCCCACCACTGGTCTGTAACAGGTCTGTAGTCTCAGTGGGTCTACCACTGGTCTGTAACAGGTCTGTAGTCTCAGTGGGTCCCACCACTGGTCTGTAACAGGTCTGTAGTCTCAGTGGGTCCCACCACTGGTCTGTAACAGGTCTGTAGTCTCAGTGGGTCCCACCACTGGTCTGTAACAGGTCTGTAGTCTCAGTGGGTCCCACCACTGGTCTGTAACAGGTCTGTAGTCTCAGTGGGTCCCACCACTGGTCTGTAACAGGTCTGTAGTCTCAGTGGGTCCCACCACTGGTCTGTAACAGGTCTGTAGTCTCAGTGGGTCCCACCACTGGTCTGTAACAGGTCTGTAGTCTCAGCGATGACGACATTCAAACACACTGCCGGGTTTCTAACACACAAAGCTTCCTGCAGACGGTGAAATGTCCCTTTAATCCTGTGTGCAGCGCTGTGTCCGAGGACGGGCCAGAGATCTTCCTGAGCCCCGCGGTCACGTACGGCCCGCCGGGCCTGGACCTGTCCTGTCCCATCGCCATGACCGTCGCCCACTGTGCCGAGGTCGCCGCCGATAATTGGACCGTCCGGCTAAAGAGACAAACGCAGGAAAACAAGTGGGAGGTGAGCCATTTCTCTTATTGAACTCCAGCTCCGTCCGAGTCCTCCTCTGTGGAGAACGTTAACGAGTGCAAATACACAACTTTTCTTCACCAGCGAATATCAAAGCCATCTGATTGGCCCGCTCCCCCCGATGGAAGCGCTCATCCTCCCGGTGTCGTCATGCAAAGCACGGAGACGATTTCAGGGTTGCCAGCTCAGATTCGTCATTCTGTATAAAATCCAGCCTTTCAAAGCTCTACCTCATGCTGTCATACATCCAAAGGAAATGTCAGACCAAATGCAAATGTTGGCTATTAGTCATTGAAACCTTCATCCCCCCCCCCCCCCCCCCCCCCCTCCACCCAGTATAATGATAATGGCATTTCAAAGCATTACTCTTTCATGAATGTGTGGATTTGCAGCTGTTCATAAAATAAAACACAACAAGCAGTCATTTACATTAAGAGGAAAAAAAACCTATAATGTGTTTACATAGTGCACATCCTTTGTGTTTGTGTTGTTTACTGTACTGCAAAACAAAGGCATGTGTTATCACAATTATTCCATTAACTGATAATTCTAGTCGGACTGTGGATTCATGTGGATTCATGTGGATTGCAGAAAATACAATCCACCAAATAGATCTGGCTACTTTAATATTATTATTTTCATCCAAATATAATAAAGACTTTGTAGCTGCAGATAAAACATAGACATAAAGAAATGCATGCATATATTGTAGTTTATTGTATATTAGCAGAATTTGTGAAATATTGTCCAATTGTTGGAAAATATTGCTGGTCATGAATCTTTTTTTAAATTATATTGAGGGATAGTGGTCATGTGAAGTCATTCATTATCACATATGTCACACATTCTGTCAGCGTATGTAAACTCATGAGCATAAAGTTTTATTTTCAGACATAATCCTGTGTTTATTCCTATTTAAATGCATTATTCACCACTTTTACAGTGGTCGCATGATGTGTCCCAGATGAAATTAAACCACGCATCACATTTGTTTGGCCATATCCAACCTGATGTCTCGTGTGAGGTCAAAAGCAGATAAAAAGAAAAAAAATCGCATGCTTTTTTAAATATTCAAGGCTCTATATGCGTTATAGTGTGAACTGTAACCATTCCTTTTCTCACATTCAGTGAAATCCCACCTCCTCACACTCGTTCAGACTTCTGCCCTCCGTCCATTCTTACCTGAGTCGACGCATCTAAGATGCTCTTTTAATGTTTGACTAACCTCATCAGAAAGCGTCGCGGGGCCTCATGGAGGCGGCGTGACCCCCCCGGGGGCTTCTGGGTTGGCGTGACCTCGGGGGTCTCTCTCTCTCCTTTCACTTTCCGTGACATTTACACAGACGTAACTCGCCGGCGGACGTGTCGCACAAGAGGCAGCTATCAACGGAGCCGTCGCCGTCGGAGAGAAGGAGTCAGCCGAGGAGGGCGAGACAGGCGGGTTAAAGGAAAAGAGAAGAAGGGATGTTCTCCAGGAGAATGTAGCCGGCGTGACCCGCCGCTGTCACAGTGAAATAATGAGCCCTTTATCTCAGGAAGGATGCTTACTCAAAACCTAATCTCTGGAATTAGCAATATAATGGGAGATGGAGGTATCTCTCTCTCCCCCATCTGTCTGCCCCTCCTCCCCCCCCTCCCTCCCTCGTCTACCTCTCACTGCCATTCCCATTAAAGCTTGCACTTTTGGACCGCCGGAGTTTGACTCCCATCCTTTCTCGCCGGCTGCCTGGCGGTGGATGAGCTATGAAGTGGAGATCCTTCATGTCCTGCTGCAGCGGTAATGGGGCCGGTTTGGGGAGCCGTGGCCCACTAAATAACCCGCTGCATTGCTTTAATGTGGGCTCGGCCGGGGTATATGCAGAGGGGGGGGGGGGGGGGTCACGGATATGTTTCACAGGTGATTTAGGGGATAAAGGATGGAGCACAACGGCCGACGGATACGAACCCGCTAATCCGTTTAGTCAGCGTGACTGAAAGCTGTTCCGTTATTCACTCGGCCGTCGTTCAGCAGCGTTCTCTGATCCCGGGTCTGTTTGTGAGGGAAGCTTTCTGCTTTACAATGTCTTAAAAATATCCTCAAACAACACAGGATTCAAACTGCTGCAACATTAGTTTAGTCTTTGTGGCAACAAGTTAATAGAATATTACAATAAATCATGTTTGCAGTAGAAACCTGGTCGAGGCAAGTATGCAGAGTACGTCGTTCTGCTGTGTGTCACCTGGAAGTTGAAATGCAATAATATAATAATAATAATAATAATATTTTTTTTTTATTTGTATAGCACTTTTCAAGTTAGGAACATAAAGTCCTTTAAAACGACATAAAAACAATCACAAATATAAAAGGGAAACACAAAAACAGCAAAATACAAGCAAACCATTAAGATAATTTACAAATAAATCACCCAAAAGGTAAAACAAGTCAGAACCATTAAAATAAACGTAACAGAGCTGTATTATAATACAAAAGAAAAGCATGAAACAACAAGGGAAAGGTAACATTCCTCCACAGACAACGTTGTCTATCGTTGTCACGGAAACAGTCCCGATCAGATTGATATCGCCCCCTGGAGGACGGATGTTTTGTGTTCCTGCCCTCGCTGCTGCTCACTGACGTGGCTGAGCGCCGCGTGTTGAAGCTCTCTACCTCTGCAAACACATTCTTGGCAGTAATTGAAATGTTAATCATCATGAATCAGTTTGCCCCCCCCTTGTGAATAGGTGGGTGCTAAATCCTCAGCAAGACAGCTTTCCATCATTTGAATTGTTCCCTATAAAATGAACCATTAATGAATATGTGCTTAATGCATCAGAACTAACTCTGGTTTCTGACTCCCCCCCCCTCCTCCACAGGAAGTGATGTCTGTGGACGAGGAGAGCACGTCCTGCTACTGTCTGCTGGAGACCCAAAGGTGCCACGTGCTGTTGGAGCACCCGGGTCGCTACGCCCTGGTGGGGGAGCCGCTGAACCAGGAGGCGGCCAAGCGTCTGAGGCTGGCCGTGTTCGGCAGTCCGGACGCCAGCAGCTCCCTGGGCTTCACCCTTAGGGTCTACTGTGTGGACGACACGCCCCACGCATTTCAGGTACGAGGGCGGAGGAGGGAGGTATCTGCTTGGTTGGAATCACTGTATATTAAAAAAAAGGTAGCTGCTAAATGCTTCACCACCTATCTAAAAAACAATTCAGAAGAAAGCTGATAAACATAGTAATGTGACCTATACACACACGATAAGTGCAAGTATAGAAGTATACATTTAAATAATGACACTAATGAGTTGTATGTACAATGTATGCATATAAAACAACATAAACATAAAGAACATAGGGCACATATGATTTAATATCCCAATATGACACATTTAGCTCAGTAGGCTTTATAATCTGTATCACATACAACATCCTCGGCCCTTTTCAACCCTTGCTCCTGATAAAACAAACAACATCCTTTGGGGGGAAATAGTGGTTTACTACAAGGCCTAAATTATACATTCTCTGTCTGAGACCGACCCTCCAGCACGATGATGAAAGAATAAGCAGAATCAGACTGGAGATTATTCCAGAGGACGAGGGACGATAGGTGGCCTTCTGACTTCTTCATCACTCTGGGGGCCGACAGGAGTCCTGGATCCTGAGAGCAGAGTCCTGACTGGAATATCAGACATGTTGGAAGGGGCTTGTCCTGGTGCATCATCAGAAGCATCTTAAAGTCTGATGACAGGAAGCTCAAAACTGGTGTAATATGGTCAAATGAACTGTGAAGCGTTTGAAGCATGTTGGAGGTCTGACAACACAACGTTACGATAATCCAGGCTGGATTAGACCTGGGATCTCTGCATCCTACTGCCTCGGTTCTGTGAGGCTGATGGAACAGTGATTTAAGCTAAATGCTAACACCGGTTATCATTGCATTCGCTGTTTGTCACCATTGTAGCCTCGGCTTTTAGCATGCTAACATTTGCTATTGAGCACTAGATTACAGCTGGAATGTTAATAGTTTAGTAAAAAAAAACTGGCGATGACGCTAACTTAGAGTTAAGGGATCATCATGTTATTACATCTCATCCTGCACTAAAAAGACCAATAAATAGAGACACAAAAAGACCACAAAGAAACACAAAACAACTACAAAAATAAGAAGAAACAGCTGCAAAGATCCCGAGGATGACTCTGAAAAGAGGCAAGACGACCACAAAAAGACAAAAAGAGACACAAACTGACTACAAAGACACACAAACAACTACAAAGAGCCACAAAGCAACTACAAAGAGATGCAAAACAACTACAAAAAGACACAAAAAAACAACAAAAAGACACAAAAAAACTACAAAGAGATGCAAACAACTACAAAGAGATGCAAAACAACTACAAAGAGATGCAAAAAAACTACAAAGAGACACAAACAACAACAAAAAGACACAAACAACAACAAAAAGACACAAACAACTACAAAGAGATGCAAAACAACTACAAAGAGATGCAAAAAAACTACAAAGAGACACAAACAACAACAAAAAGACACAAACAACTACAAAGAGATGCAAAACAACTACAAAGAGACACAAACAACAACAAAAAGACACAAACAACTACAAAGAGCCACAAAACAACTACAAAGAGATGCAAAACAACTACAAAAAGACACAAAAAAAAACGACAAAAAGACACAAGCAACTACAAAGAGACACCAAACAACTACAAAGAGCCACAAAACAACTACAAATAGATAATATAAAATGACCACAAAGAGAGAGACAGAACTTGATATCATGATATCCTTTTAGTCCTTTTACTTCCTGAGATGCTTCAGTCCGCCAGCGTGGCATCAAATGTTCAACAGAATCCCAACATGAAATGATATATGACATAAGAGATTTAAACGGTGCTGTTGCCGGGGAGAATTGCTGTCTGGGGGTTTTCGTGCTCCGCTGAAGATCTGCCTGTTCGGTAACATCGCCACTGGGAGACGCTTGATGACTAGCAGACAAAGAGGGACTTTTAATTACAAAGACAACAGATGCTCCAAGGTTGCTTCTCTGTCCTTTTCTTTGCGTAATTTAATTTGCTCTCTGTTAATTAAATGTGTTTCAGCGTTGCATTCCACGCAATGACTATTTTAACACGTTTCAAATGAGACACATTCTCGGGACGAAGCACCGGCGCTCCTGAACGCAGCTTTGCGGAAACTTTGCCCTTCTTACAGAATCCAAGACCTACTTTTCCTTTTTTTTTTTAATGGAACAGATAACATGTCTCCTATCTTAATTAAACACACACACACACAGTAAAGTAGAGCTGATGGTTTTCCTTTACAGCCACAGGCCTTATTTCACTCTGAGCCTCGTTTCCAGAAGTAGAATTGCATGTGAACAAATAGAGGTTGGATGTTCAGCTCTCCATCAGTCAGACGTGGTTATTTGTTCATTTGTTCTTTTAATATATATATATATATATATATATATATATATATATATATATATATATGGTTTTTGTTTGGACTTTCTAAGACTATTAATTTCCCCTGTGAGCTCAAAGCAGGAATTGATCAGGTTCAAGACAGCCAGTGTACCTCTCTCTCTCTCTCTCTCTCTCTCTCTCTCTCTCTCTCTCTCTCTCTCTCTCTCTCTCTCTCTCTCTCTCTCTCTCTCTCTCTCTCTCTTTCTGTGTGTTGAGTCAAAAAATATTTTCGCTTGCGCAAAAAACATTATTATGACACTTCTCAGAAAATGTTAAATGAAATATATTTATATATTTCAAGGTTTATTTTTATCTTGAAAGGCTTATATATTACATCTTATTCCAAGAAATAAGGAAAATGTAATTTTCATTCGTTCCATTGACAGATTTTTCTATAATTTATTTCAAGCAAAAAGAAAAACTTCTATTCATTGTTTTGTTTTATTCTTTTTTCCAACACCTCTGGCCTTGAGCTAGAAAACTCAATCTATCCAGGAAGAGACTAAAAAGACCAACTAGAGACGAAATAAAAGAGACACAAAAGAAAATGGCTGCAAAGTCACCGAGGACGACTCTGAAAGAAGAAGACCACAAAAAGACACAAACTGACTACAAAGAGACAGAAAATGCCTCAAACAGATACAACACAACTACAAAGAGACACAAATCAACAACAAATACTCACTATAGGTAAAAAGAGACACAAACAAACTACAAACAGATGCAACACAACTACAAAGAGACATTAAATGGCAACAAAACAACAAAAAGATGCTAAACAACTACTGAGTCTGTGTGTTTTGCTTCTATGTAGTCGAGAAAACATTAGTTTGGTTCCTATAAAGCCAATGAAGGGGCCAGACATTCTTAATATTTAATATATCGGGGATATTTTAGATTTAAAAGATATTTTACATTCGGTTTTTGCACCTCACTGATTATTTTAATTTATTTTTTTACGTGCACTCTTTATAATTGCACTCTTTCCCACTTGGTACTACGACTACACAACCATTTCCCTCTGGGAAAATACAGTTCTATCTAATTTTTGTGAGAAAAATGTAAAGTTGAAAAAGACTAATTAATCAATCAGCCAATTTTGAATTTGTCTTTTTGAAAACTAATGACTGTGATTGTCAGATTTGTCTCTGTGTGTTTCCAGCTTTCTTATAAACGCTAACGGAAACAACGGTGATACACCGAGTCTATCAACTGTGCACAATGTCTATTTTTTTCTTTTCTCCACCTCCCCTCCCCCCCTCCCCCTGAAAACACCACCCACCCCGTTTCCTTACCAGGAGGTGGCGGTGGGCGAGCGCAGCAGGGGCGGGCGGCTGCTGGAAGAGCCGAAGATGATGCTGTTCCGGGGAAACACTTTCAGCCTCCAGGTGTCCATCCAGGACGTCCCACAGTTACTCTGGAGCATCAAGCCTTTCGCCACCTGCCAGGTAGGCACTGTGTAGACCACTTACACAGAAGGACTCCCTTAAAACCCAGATATTAGTCGGCATTTTTCCACTTCAGGTCGCCTCATCTCAAAGGCGATGGGGTTTTAGTCCTGAAGTAAGGTCTGTGGTTGAAACGGGATAAAGAGATTTGTGTTCGACCATGAAATAGGTCAATAACTTCCTTTTGTGCATCTGGGTTGGCCTTCAATCGTATGTGAGTTAATGGTTGAGTCTGAAATCACTCATTCATGCACTTCTGCCTACATTGTAGAGGATTAAATATAAATCAGCAGTATGAAAGAACACCATTGATTACATCACTGCTGTCGCCCAATTAACACTTCCTGGTCAACGGCAGCTGACCCATTGTAAAGTCTGACATATTTTTGTAATAAATAAATATTTCAAACTAATTTTTCTTAATTCATTTAACTTCCCCTGGTAAACAGTGATGCCATGCATATGTCTCGGGCTTTTATTGTGAAAGGTAGGCAGGAAAGGAGGTGGTTTATGCTCCAGTTGTCAACATGGAGGCAATAAGCGTGTTTTTACCAAATTATTAAACACAAATGGTTTGTGATTGTGTTGTGATGCAGTGCTCTACTCACATTAAATATTTTGTTTTTGCTGCACAACTCATGGATTTGTTTCAGTCAGCTGTCATTTTTCCGTCAGCCCAAAGCATGATGGTCTATAATGCTCTGTTTAGTGTCGGTTTTTATCCGGTCCTGAAAAGTGAAGCCAAGGCTGAAACGCCTTAAACATGCATTCTCTCCAGTTTAAGTCTTCTTCATTCCAGCGTGATGTTAATTTACTAATATGGTCCCATTAAGAGTCAAATAGACGATGAACAGATATTAAGCTTCAGGGCGGGGCTTCCTTTGTGATTGACAGGTCGCTACCACGGCAACGTTACCGTGGCATTGATACCTGTAAAGTTTACCTCAAATTTTTGAAGCTAACGTTGGTAACAGCTTCACACAAGAATCCAGATGGATGCAGTAAAGTTGCCACTTGTGTTCGTCAGATCCGCCTGTCGCTCATCTGCAGTCCAAATATGGTCGCTTCCGCTCACTGGTTGAAAAAAATCTGACCAAAAATCTGGATGACCACCTCCATGTTTTATCCACATCTACAGGTTGTTCTTTTCTAGATAAATTGGAGGTAACTTTGAGTATAAAGGGTATATTCACTATAAAGTGGAGTATTTAGTGAGTTGTGAGTGATTTCATAGCAGCCAATGTCATTTAGATTAAAGGAATTTCCAGCAGCAAGAGATTTATTATATGTGCATCTCATTTCTAATGTAAACGGAGCTCCATGTTATCAGGGTCACGATGAGGAGGGTGCACCTTCATCTTCCCAGCATCCTCTGTTCCTCCATTAGAAACCCTCTCCGTTACCAGTTTTTTTTTCCTACCGCGGTCACATCAAAGCAGAAAAGGACAGCAGCAAGGGCACAGCGGGAGATCCCTAAGACTAGCTATCTCACACACACACACACATCGACACACACACACACACCGTTACAAAATTAATAATGACTTCCAGGCAGGCACACGCTCCCCGTTATCTTCCTGGGGGTCTACATGCTGCCTGTTCTGCTCTGGCCCTGTGATGTTTATCCCACCAGTGACATCCTATTAGCAGAATTAGCCCACCGTAGCGCGTCCAGAATGCCAACGAGGTGTTTTTTGGGGGGTTTTTTGGGAGATGGGAAGGACCCTCTATGTGAGGATCCTACGGGGAAGATGACCGTAAAGCCACTCATGTCTTCTTTTTTTTTTTTTTTTTTTTTTTGTTCCTGATGGATCTGAAGAGAGGATGATTCATCCATAAAACCCTGTTTTTGACCTGTTCTCACTGCGCCACTGTCTGGGTCACACAGTCGGTAGTAATGGAAGGCAAAATCGGCTTTTTAGATTCCATTTACTCCAAAGCTCTGATACTTTTCCTCGGCAGACACTTTGAGGGAAAGGCAGAGCAAACTGGGTAAAAATTAACACTCGAATAATCCCATTACAGTTCTTGATCCAACAGAAAACACATTCAGTCAGAATTTGGAAAAGAAAACAAAACAAGGTAAATATGGCTTTGAAAAGTTGATGCTCTGCATTTACTCTAATAATCTTCAGAGGATGATTTCATGTCATTACATCGTCTATTTCTGCTAATGATGAGGCCTTGGGTGTGAAATATGAATTGACCTAATGATGGCAACGTGATGGTTATGATGCAACATTATTTCAAAGCAACTTGGTTTAGTGCTGCAACAAATGAGGATTCTCATTATTGTTTAATTGGTTGTTTTCTTGATAAAATGATTATTTTGTTCCATAAATAGTGAAAAGGTTTATTAGTCCAATATGACATCCTTCAATTTTTATCCACAATTCACAAAAAATATTCTCAAATCAATAATTAAGTCTCCAAATACTTGGTGAGTAATTTAATTGTTGAAAGTAACTTGGTTTAAGGCTGCAACAAATGAAGATTTTCATCACTGACTAATGAGTTGATTATTTTTTTGGTCCATAAAATGACATAAACTGTTGAAAATGATCTATTAGTGTTACCCAAAGCTCAATATGACATCTTAAATGTGTGTTTTTTTTGCCCACAACTCAAAGATATTCAGTTTATACTCATAGAAGAGACAGAAAAAATCAATAATCAAGTATCCAAATACTTGGCTATTAATTTAATAGTTGACAACTAATTCGCTGCGGCTTTAATTTGATCATTTCCCCAAGGCAACAGTCAGTATGTGCGTTATGTATAATTTATTAGATTTTTGCACTAATGACTCCGGCTCGTTCAGATGTTAGCGAGATACGTTTCTCGCTCCTTGAGGCTATAAACGTCAGCGTTCTGTCTAAACAGAAGCTACACCGCTTCATTAAGTCTTTTTCTTAATCGTGTAAACAGCATTTACAGGATTTTGTAATAACCAACGTGTTGTCCTCCTGTTCTGCAGGAGTTCTCCTTTTCTCAGGTGTGGGCCAGTAGCCGGCGTCCCCTGCAGTGTGCCTTCTCCCTGGAGCGATACAGCCACTCCTCGTCTCAGCTCTCCTGCAAGATCGCCATCCGACAGGTGAAAGGCGAGGAGCGCATCCTGCAGGTCTACACGTCCGTGGTGGAGGTGAGCAAGCGAGTGGGGCGGTCAAGCGGGGCTTCTTAATAGATTCTTTTATTGCACGGAGTAATTCCTGATTTGATTTTAAGAGGGCTTGCTTAATGAGCCTCTCGGGGAGCTTTTCATATATGGATTGCGAATCGTCTTGTCCTTCACATTGAGCATTTCACCCCTGACGCCTCTTTCTTTTTTTCTCTCTCTCCTCGCTGACAGAATGAAAAAGGTGTGGTTCCCTTTTTCACTCAGTCGGACTGCACCATCACCTCTCAGACGGGGTCCAGGGCCTTTAAAATCCCCCTGTCCATCCGTCAGCGGATCAGCGCCACCTTCGACACGGCCAACGCCAAGGGGAAGGACTGGCAGCTTTTGGCTCAGAAGCTCCACATAGACAGGTATCATAGGAAACCCACATTTCATCATCGCTCTTCAGTCATTTACCTCTCGATGGGTGATACCACACGATAATAACATCACAATATTACACGATAACGATGATATCTGCGATATATTGCAAGAAATCATCTACAAAATGCAACACGATATCTGTGTATCTGAAGGAGCGGTAGCTTTCACTTGTTGTCATAGCAACTGCAAACATCCGGTCAAGCAACTTGTTTACATCGTCTATGACAAGTGAAAGCTACCGCTAGCATCTTAGCCCAGCCGCCCGATCAATAAACACCCATAAGATGACAATTTAGCCTCATATAAATAAATACCAACAATAACAATCAACATCATCACCGTTATGAGGCGTTGTCATGTAATTAGAAGAATATATGCGTACATTCATGGGAAGTTGGCTATATTTTTTGGCAATTATTATTGTTATTTAAAGCAGGGAGTATCACAATATTTCAATATATTGTCCCACCATGTGTTGCACAAGCTCCTGATGTATGAATCAGCCAGTGTGTCGTGTATTCGGGTGTTATGACACATGATGAATGGAAAAGCAGAAATGCTGCATGTAGTGGCCTCTCTCCTCTCTCCCACTCTGAATACTATTTTGAATCTGGAATTTAGGCACCCTGTCAGCTCCTAATCTTCCATCACCAAGCAGCCTTCAGTAACACGCCACACTGCTGATTTCATTATAGATCTAGAAACACATGCACACAGAGGGAGGGAGGGGTGAGAGAGGGGGAGGGGGTGTAAGGGCCAACTTCAGCACGGTAGGAACAACTGGAGAGAAGATGCCGTGTTTTGCAGGAATGAACCAGGTAAGTCTCAGACTGCCGAGCCTCTGAGTTAAAAACACGCTCGCATTAGCGCTCTTCGTTAGCGCTCTTTGTTAGCGGTGTCCTCCACATGCGACTCCCGCCAAAAAAAATTATCCGGAGGTCGTGCCAGGATTTCAGTTGTTTGGAACAGCCGATCTCTATTTGTGCTTCAGAACAGAAGTCAATAATCAAGATGAAGATTAGATCTGTGCAGTCGGCTCCATCAAGCACTTTTGAGGGGGGGAGGATGAGGGGGGGGGGGTCTCTCTTTCTTGAACATGAGTGGAAATCAAGTTAACGAAGAAACTGACAGAAGCTTCGCGATAAAAAGGAATTTCACTTAAAGCGAGGATGAATAACAAACATCTGTGGTCGAGGAAAAGAGAGTTTTCTTTCTCAGGACGGTGCGATCACACAGACGCATGCAATCGGCGTTTCTCTACATAGTTATGCTGATTTATTATTTTGTCATTCTTCCTCTGAATGTGTGAGAATATCATCATACCAAGGAAAGTGGAGTAGAAAAAGGAAGAAGAGGGTGCAAAGGCAATAAAGGAAATCCCAATGAAACAGTGCACTCTGTTGGATGTGTGTTATCATGGCAGCACAGGAAATGAAATATGCAATAAATCATTTTATTGAAAAAAAAAAATCTTCCACTATGAAAAGAAGCTGGAAATTCCGGAAGTACTTTATTTCAAATAGTTTAAAATATCCACGTATAAAAAAGTGCAACAACCCTCATTCTACTTTCCTATTTCTTCCTTTTGCTGCTCTCCTAAAGAAAATAACCCTGATGATGTCATAGCCATGATGTCATCGCAATCAAAAACCTTGCATTACAAACTGGTAGTATGGTGTCTGGGTCTTCATTTCTTGTTCTCTTGCTTTTCTTTTTCCAGGATGAAATCTACGTATATTTATTCTCATATCACTCTTGTAAATTCCGATTTTAAAAAAGGGGGAACGAGTTGTATCATGGGAAATGTAGTAGCCAGTGTTTTTGGAGTTACTAGGGAGGCTAAAAGTCAGGCCATCTCAATCTCTGCTGCTTTAATTTTGCTCAATCTTTTTCCTTTTTTTACAAAGCAATCTCCTCAGAGTCACCCAAGTCAATAAAAGAGCAACGCTTAATCACTGGAGGACTCCATTCTTATCATAATTTATGCAAGCCAACCTGGCGTTAACTGGCTCATTTGTTCTCGGTGCTTAGTCCTCGCCTCTAAGACTCTTGCTTTCCTCCGCCCTGCAGGAACCTGAGCTACTTTGCATGTCAGGAGAGTCCCTCGTCGGTGATTCTGAGCCTGTGGGAAGCCCAGCACCAGGACTTGGGGGACCTGGACTCTCTGGCCAGCGCCCTTGAGGAAATCGGCAAGGTCCAGTCCCCGAGGACCGCCGCAGATCTCGGCTGCAGCGGAGAGGAACGGGACTCCGAATTCACTAAACTTGGGTAGGGGAGGGGCGCCCGAGGCAGGCAGACGCTTAACGATGAACTTTTAAATGCATGAACACTTGAGGATCATGTGGAGGAGGAGGAGGAGGAGGAGGTGATGCAAAGGGGACAGCAGGGAAACTTGGACCGTTACTAAAGGAACCTCTGCTGAACCAGAAGGAGGTGAGCGTGGAATCGTTTGTGTTTATTGAGAGGCTTCAACAAAACATCTAAAAGGATATAAAGTATCCCAAACCCATCTTTTAATCCTCGTTGATGAGCTATATCGAAGGGTGTGAAGAGGACTCTCCGTGTAGGATGGAGGTTTTTTAGACAGCCGATCAGGCTGGTGTTGTGACCCCCCCCCCCCCCCAAAAAAAAAAAAACAGTCCTCTCGGCTGTCAACAATGTTTAAATGTAATGTCATTTTGTTGTCATTCATTTTCCACTTCTCCTAAAATCTTCTTTTTTTCCTTTTCCACGGCGTCTGTCTCTGTTAGCGCTGGAGGAAAAGCGGAGATACTGACGCTGATTAGCATTTAAAAGGTGTGGAGGGGAAAAAAAAGAAGTAAGGCAGAATAAGAGTTGACCTTATGAATAGAAATTGGTATCGATCACATGGATAACAATAAGAAACACATGCAGAAGAGGATGAGATCCGCCGCTGACGCCCGACTGCTGGTCCTTCAGTAGGAAGATGAATGTCTTTCTGTGTGATAAGTGACTTTAATACCAGAGGAGACGGCGGGGACATTACATACACTGTAAATTGTTAGCGCTGGTTAAGTGGTGTGTACTTTTAAGACCCTCCGGGGGCTTAATTTCTCTTCATTTTCGATGTGTGGCTTGATGTGAGCTGGCTTTTCTTTTTCATCATACCAGGATTTCATGATTTGGAGACACATAGCCCGACTCCCACTCCTCTTCTTCTTCCCCCGGGGGGGCACAGAGTGGCTCCACCTGCCCCCCCTTCCCTTCTAAACATGATAAAGTGACTTTGTGTTGAACTCTGTGTTGGATCTCTCTTTTCATCTCGCTTAATTAATTCAATTCTCGGAGAAAAAAAGAACTCAGACGGTGGAGTTATCTGCTCCGGTGAATCTTCGTATTCAAGCAAAGAGATGAAACATTTAAATGCAAAATCCAATTTTATTTTTTTTAGAAAGATGTAAAAGAACCACAAGCACTCTTGGAAGTTTGGATGGCAGATCTTGCTGTCATTCCGACTAATACTTAAAGGCATATTTCAGCATTTTCGGGGGAAATAAGCTATTTCTTTTTCATGCCGAGCGTCAAATAATAATCTTCTCTTCTAATTTCCTTTAATTAATTAATTAATTAACCGAGACTCACAGTTTCATATTAAAGCCATGAAAACAAGGATGCAGATTCAAGCAAGGGGGGGGGGGGCAGTCTCCAGTTTCCATCACCATGGAAACCGGAGACTGAAACCCTTAAGTAGGCGTGTACAACACTAAGTCTCTTCTCTGTACTTTCTTTAACAAGTATATTATGGAGTATGGAGCTTCGTGTGTGTCTTTGATTATCCGATCAAACAGAACCGGATGAGACGCTGCAGTAAAAAACTGGTTTACTGAAAGTAAAATACACATTTGATTGAAAATGTATAAATGCAAATCCAGAAGATTTTGCTTTTGAATCCAAAAGTTTCTGTTTACGAGTCTGAAATCTGAAACATTGCAAACATTAACGTTAGATCGTTGAATGCTAACTAGTAGCTCCATGCAGCATAACATCATGCAGGCTAACATGCTAACAGGAAGCCTGGGCACATTACTATGAGGAGTTAGTGATTAGCTGAGCTCAGCTAGCAGCTGACAATTATACATATTTTTAAACCGAAGTCCAAGAAAACAGCAAATATTCAGCTCTGAGAAGCTGGAATCATGTTTAGCTTTTAGCTTAATTTTCTGTTGGTTGACTCGTAGATGCTCTAAATTTACAGATGCTTTAAGCACGTGTCTCTGCAGGAGTATTGTCATCACCATCCTGACTGAAGCGGAAAGGTCAAACTAATGTGACCTCTTCATGTGACTGCTACCTTTCATTAGCTTAGAGTTCAACAGCTGGGCTATAATAGCTAGCTAGCTAGCATCCAACCCCCTCTTAAAGCAGCTTTTGATTGACTGAAATCATGTTTTTAAGCTCTGAAATCATTCATCATTAGTAGAATAATTGTCTTTTGGGAGATTTCAAGTATAAACCAAAATAATGTGAACCCTGTGTTGTGTTAGTGAGCCTCCAGATTCCTGTTTCATCAGTACTCTAGCCCTCAATAAAGGATGTTTATTTGTAAATCCCATACCGGGGACGACACAGAAGTCAGATTATTCTAATGCTCGCCAGTAATCACGTAGGATTATCTCCCACGGTAACACCTATTCAGAATCTGGTGCCGACCCCCTGCAGAGCTGGCAGCGCGGCTAATGGCGCCGATCGTTGAAAAGACAGCGATTACCCACAACACACCACACAGATGTTTCATGACCATGCGAGAGCTGATTCCTTCTGAGTCATGACTCGATCGCTCCGCCGATTTGATCAGAACATATTTTTTAAAGTGTATTGACAGATGTGTCTGAGCTTATTGGGGTGGGATTAGTCGGATCTCCCTGCTTCTATAGAAGCTGAGTCTTTTAGGGTGCAGAAACAGAAACAGGGAGGACGTAAATACATATTTATCTGTCTGCAGCAGTCAGGCAATGTCCCCCATACATTTCAGGAAATTATGAAAACTTTTTGCACAACTAAATGATTCCAGAAGCGTGGAAATAGGAAATGTGTCTTGACGGGTGCAACCGTTTCAGAGCTGATGGTCTGCTGAGCAAAAACACGATGCTGGTTTGAATTTAAAGCGACTGGACTCGATGGAAACGTTGCTACGGCACCGGGATGCCTTCACGCCAATTCATCAGTCAGGGAAGCAGCCATCGCTATGCAGATCTACAAACTGTTTATGCCCACCTTTTGACGATTTTAACACACACACACCACTGGTGTGACAATTACTTTGAATTTAGTTGGAGATATTTTTTGCAGAAAGTCTTCAAAACTTCACTGGATTTTCTTTTTTTTTTTCTTCTTCTTCTTTTTTGCCAAATGTCACTCCAAAAATACAAACTTTTTGTTGCCAATGTGCCCAATTAAAAATCTATGAACATCACAATTTTGTTTTCCGATACAGGATTTTTGACCTCTACTTTCAACCGCCCCCCTACACAGACATAAAATACACAAATTAAAAAAGTCCGTTTTCTAACTAATTGTGCCTCTCCGTGTGGGTTCGTCATCAGAGAGAGTCCAACCAGGATGTTTTTACACCATATCAACAAAAAAACAACTAGTACGTTATATATGCAAACTGTATTGTTCATGGCCATGCACAGAGCTCACCTTGTTCACACCTGCAGGAGTGTTTAACCTCGTGTCTCTGACTTTAAACAGAGCGTGCGAGTGAGTGAAGGGAAGCTGTGTGTAACTTTATTTTTTAAAAAGCCGTATTCCATGTCCTCGGGGGAAATCCAGCCTACAGTAGTGCTACTATTTCAGCTTTATCCAGACCTGTGACGTGACGTGTTTTTTCCTCACATCCTTATCTTGAGATCCGCATTTGCTTTGGAGAAAATAGAAATCAATGAGCAAAAAGCGTATCAAATTAACACCGTTTTTTTTGTCATTTCTATTTCTCTTGCTTTTCTTTCTTCCACGATGAAATCTACTGCCTTTTTAAAAAATATATCACTCTTTATTAGTCAAATTAAACTGCTGGAAGTTATGACTTTATTATTCTTCAAATGGTTATGTAACACGCTGCGATGCATTTATGTGTTGGATTTAAAGACATCTCGATACATTATGTACTTTGATTTCACGTGCTTCATGAATGTTTCTGTTCAGAAGGTGAAAAGTGTGACAGTCGTGCTGCTTAACGGCTTCTTCTTTCTTTCTTCTTTCTTTTCTTTTTTCAAAAGATTTGCTATTTCAAAACTGTATATACTGTATTGTGTTGAAATAAATATGCAGTGAAAGCACAGGATTTATCTGTGGTTCATCTTCATTTTGGTGACCAGAACAAACATTTTTGTCGATTTCAGTTATGAGGCGTTTATCAAACAGTTCACAGTCACGCCATCGCTGCACCCGACAACACACGAGACTTCCACACAAGACAAGGAAGCATTCATAAAAACATGTTACGGTGACGCCAAAGTGTCAAACAGCAGGAGATATGATGAAGTACTTCCATTCAAGTTGAGCTGATATCATTTCATGAAGTAATGTGAATTTCTGCTTAAATCTTTATTTATTTATTTTTACTTCTACATCCTGTGTGGATAATAAAACTTGCAATTTGCTGTTTGATGTTGCAGACTGGTGACATACAAGTATTTACCGTCTTTGATGTAAAGCATCATTTAATACTCATTAATAGCAATAATAATAACTTATTAACACCTTTAACATAAGGGTCTATACACAACGCAACATACACATCAGCAGAGCAGGAGAAGCGATAGGTAGAGTTCAATAATAATAATAGATTATATTTTAGTGCACTTTTCATTCAGTGAATCTCGGAGTGATATAAATAAATAATAATAATAAAATGAGCATAAAAGTATAGGCATAAAAAATGTTTAAGAGTTTATATAAATAAATAAAATACAAATAAATAAATTCTATAAAAATGTGTTTTAAGAAGTGATTTAAAAGAAGCCACTGATGATAATAATTTTATTTAACTTCAGTCATGATAACATCAGCCACAACAACACT
This sequence comes from Chelidonichthys spinosus, assembly GCA_029853015.1. Classification (NCBI taxonomy): domain Eukaryota; kingdom Metazoa; phylum Chordata; class Actinopteri; order Perciformes; family Triglidae; genus Chelidonichthys; species Chelidonichthys spinosus. The sequence continues at coordinate 16,675,488 of CM056840.1, forward strand.
TTGATGCATTCAATGAAGTATAATTGAATGAAGGTGCTTTGACTGCGAGATGAACCGAGTTTAATGTCTATTTATCTGCACGCATGAATACAAATAACATAATAAACTGACGTGACCCGACTGACAGCAACTGTTGAACCCCGACAGCAGATGGCACTGTATGCTTTTCTTGGCACCGCAGGGTTCCTCACACACACACACACACACACACACACGGCTGTAGGTTGTTTCCATGACATGAGGCAGTCACACAGGCGTGCATGTTGTGGGTCGGGTCTAGTCCCGGGTCTGGCACTCCACTAGCCAGCTACACCCTGTCTGACAACGCCACGAGGCTGCAGGAGCTCCTCTTCTCTTACAACCAACACAATCAGCACTTTGTCACAGAGTAGCGTTGTGTTGGTTAGATGATTTTCATTTCATTCATTTTTTTTTTAATGTTCTACCTGCTCTAGTTTGGTGTCTCTGTAACCCCCCCGCGTCCCAGCCGGATGTCATCTGTCCCAGGCGGGCTGCAGGCCTTCCCAGCATGCCTCTCTCTCTCTCTCCAGACGCTACACACACACACACACACACATCCCTGGCACGACCCGAGCCCCTCTCACCCCCCGTCTAATACGCCCCACCCCGCTCGCCTCTGGACAACTGCTCTGACTCAAACGGATTAAAGATGACTCTCTTTTCTCACTTTCTTTTTTTTCTTCTCTCCCTCCCTCCCTCTCTCTCCCTCTCTCTCTCCCTCTCTCTCTCTCTCTCTCTCTCTCTCTCTCTCTTTTCCATGCCGGATGAAAGGCCTCCCAGACACCCACTCCATGCACATACCATTCAGGCCAGGACACACAGGAAGTCTATGTGCTGCGTGAAGAAGAAGAAGAGTGGTGGGGGGGGGGGGGAGAAGGGAGGGAGGGGGGACACAGTACAGAGGAGAAAGTGGGGATGAAGGGGGGGGGGGGGGCAAGAGAAGGGCTAAATGCAAGTCATGTGAAGCTCATGAGAACTAAAACCTAAAAAAGTTGGAAATCTTGTTTTCCCTCTCAGCAAACTCTTCACTCTCATTCCTTTGTTTTCCCTTCTTTTTTTTTCTTCTTCTCTGTATCCGTTAACGTTGAATCGGTTTTCTCTCCCCCGTTACCGTGGCAACTTTATTTTTCACTTTTAATCTTCTGTATCTCCCCCCCCCCCCGCACAGAATCTTTCTTTTCGACGAGAACAAAATGCTCCTCTGTGTGCCGATCTGCTCTCCGAAACAAGAAGTGCAGTTATGTGACCGACCGACTCCCAAATTGATTGAGGCGTCAAATCTTTTCTGCACACCACCGACCGACTATTAAAGTTTAATGTCACAATTGCTGTGTGTCCTCTCTCTCTCCCTCTCCCTCTCTCTCTCTTGTAGATGTTGGATGCCAGCAGCGTCGAAGGCCGTCGACAGCAGTAAGTTGAATTCCTTGCAGTTCTTTGGAGACTTTTTTTTTCAAGAGGCGCCGCGCCATTTAGTTATGAGATTAGCTTCAGACCCAAATTCACTGGAACTGTGAATAATTGCATCACGTGGAATAGAACGCTCACTGCATTTGTTGCTTTTTACAGGGTGTGTGTGTGTGTGTGTGTGTGGGCGGGGATGGGGGGGGGGGGGAGGTATCTGCAGCCACAGCTCACAGGGAACGGCGTCACGTCGCATGCTTTGAATTACTGTACTTTCGCGGCGGGTAGACAGTCTGTTGCCAACTGTCTCTGGTGGATCAGACAGCTCACATCAGCACTGTGGGTTTCTGCCACGAGACTCACGCTTTTATTTTTCCACCATCTTTCATTTTCTATCCATCGAACACACACACACATGCACAAACATCTCCACATTCTTTATCTGTCTTTATTATTTATTCATACCCCTAAATCGCACCGTTTACACAAGACGAAAGCAGACACTGACACCCACACACATTCCTGCATGCAGCTCTCTCTCTCACTCTCACACACACACACACACACACAGATGTGTCAGAGTGTGTTTACACACTTCGCCGGGCTGGTTAATCTCTGTGGCACTGCTGAATGAAGCCTGCCTTTTGTCGAAGGAAAGAAGAAGAAAAAAAAAAAAGAAAAACAGAGTCAGGTGACTAATCAGGCCACATTGCAGCATTGCTAGATTCTCCCGCCCTGTGAATCCCGGCCAGGTGGTGCCAGGGAGGGCAGTGATGACATCACCCACCAAAAAGGTTTGCAACAAAGGACGAAGCATTCCTCGCTGAACCGTAATCCACTTTGTTAATATACAGCCACCGACTTAGACCGGACGAAACCAGCCGGGAGGCTTTTCTCTCACGCTTCTCGCTTCGGCCTCACAAACTCACAAACAAACACTTTCAGGGAGGCCTTGAGACAGATCCTCTCCACTGTGTGTGTGTGTGTGTGTGTGTGTGTGTGTGTGTGTGTGTTAGGAAGTGCGAGCCGATCTGACAATAAGACACTTGACAGTGTGTTTCCATTCTGTTTTTTTCGCCAGGAACTCCCACATTGTCTGTCTCCTGCTTTTGGCAAATGCGTTTAGGAACTTGACATGAGTTTTTTTTTTTTTTCACTTGGTACTAAGAGGTCATTGTTTTCAAAGATACCCAAAAAGCTGCTCTATTCCTTATCATTTGTTCTGTTTTGGAGAAATAAATCAACCGTTTCTTAAGGATCTTCCGACTTTGTGTCAATGTCTGTCTGTCTATCTATCTATCTATCTATCTATCTATCTATCTATCTATCTATCTATCTATCTATCTATCTATCTATCTATCTATCTATCTATCTATCTACCTACCTACCTACCTACCTACCTACCTACCTACCTACCTACCTACCTACCTACCTACCTGTCTTACTTGTTACCATTATTTCTGCGGTGTATATAAGGAATAATGTTTTTTGCCGCAGTGTCTTCAGTGTGTTAACAGTCTTACCCCAACATTTAGCTCAAAGCAAACACACACATCCGCTAATGTGGCGAAACGCTCTTCGTCAATAACTAAACGTCTCGGCACTTGGGGCCTGCCTTCAAAAAAGTGGTATATATTTAGCAGCAGCAAATTATCACCCTTTAAGTCGACAAACATTTGTCTATTTTACACATCCGGTAAATATGGAGCAACATCAGCGTTAATTTGGAGTTGTGTTCGAGGCCGCCAGCGAAATGTGAATCTAACGTTCACTCTCTCTTTCTTAGCTCTGAATGTTTTCTCCGCAGACTGAAATGTCTTTACAATGATTGAAGGAATTCCCACTAGATTTGATACAGACACGAATGTTCCCCTCAGTATTAGTTCAAATACCTCTGGTGATCATATGATTTTTCATCTTGTGACATTTCTTGTGACATTTCCATTTCATTCCCAGTCACCAAATACCTGCAGCACTGGTTACGTCCCCATAATATCTGCATGCTAACATGCTAAACTTAGACAGTGGACATTATACTCTTTAAAAGTCACTATATTAGCATCATCACGGATTAGCATGTTAGCATTGTTAGCTCGTAGCATATTCTGTGCCTATCATAGACTGTGTGTCAAGAAGTGGCCTTAGTCTTAGTTTTGAAATCTCGAGTTCGGCATTTTTGGCCGTCGTCATCTTGGAGTTTTTGCAACCAGTGAAAGGAAGTGACTATATTTGGACTTCGGAGGAGCGACGGGTGAATCAACCTGCATCCGCATCCATCTGGATTCTGGTGTGAAGTGGTTATCAAAGTTGGCTTCTATCATTCAAAGTAAACTTTACAGGTAAGTGATCTTAGCAGCTAATTGCGTAGATAGCAACGGTAGCAACCTGTCAATCACAAGGTAGCCCCGCCCCCTAAAGCGGACCCTGCTTTATCGTCTTTAAATGGACCATAATTTACTAGATGGATATATTTTGTATTGAAGAAGACTTGGAACTAGAGATTGAGACCACAAACTCATGTTCATGTCATCCATGCAATCGGGCTTTGCAACAAGAATATTCGCCCCCTGGTGGCCAGCAGAGCGAATGCAGGGTTAAGACACCTCAGCATTGGCTTCACAGAATAGGAGGTTCCCACCTGCTTTGAAATGAGCGATCGAGACCATAAAGATTATTTAAATCAAGTGACAATTATAGCTCATCTTCTCTTTCATTCAACCAGACTTCTTTTTTGCAACCAGAGGATTCGCCCCCTGGTGGACAGCAGAGAGAATGCAAGGGTAAAGCCTCACAGAGCTGCTGGCATGGCTGCAGATTCTCCCGGTGCTGGTCAAATATCCAGAGAGTGGGTCAAAAATCCAAAACAAGGAGATGAAAACGCTCCGTATGTAGTAATAATCCCCCGTAGGTTTCTCATTATGAACCGCCCCGCATACGAGAACTCATGTGATCCATTGTTAATCAGTTCAATCCATTTCTTGGATTTAAAACACCACACATGTCGTTTTCACTCTACTTGTGCGTGACAAGGAGGAGGGAATATAAATATCCACACACACACACACACACACACACACACAGAAACATAAACAAGATAATCAACTTAGCCGTCAGCCCCCTCAACATCCACACCGTGACCTTTCACCTTTCAGAGTGTAAACAGGCTGTCATGACCCCTACTGGCTGTTGTTGTTGTCATCGTTATTATTATTAAGAGCTCTCTCTTTGACCCATTTTAACAAATATGGCTGATGTGGGAGAATAAAACGCCACGGATGAAAAGATTAAGCGCCGAGTTCAACGACACGACGCATTCTTATCTCGGATGTCGAGTCGACGAGCGGCCGCCGTCTTGTCACGTCCCTGCTGTTCACAGAATGTGCGTCCATCTTTACACAATTTCCTGTCCCCCCGGGTTTTTCTGCCATGAATGCAGCCTTGATGTAGCCGCCATGCATTTTTGTGTGTAATTTTATAACAAAATCAAATCAAGATCAATTATTGGTGCCGCACGACAGTCGGCGTGTGGTGAAATGAAGGAGTTTTTTGTGTTCCCGTTTAGGAAAATATAAATAAATAAGAAAAGCACTTCATGCTTTTGTCTTTTACAGCTTCTTCTCGTTTTTTTTTTTACCTTCCTAAACAGCAAGTGAAACAATACCCAGCAGGCGTCACAAGATAAGTCACTGACGCTCAGGAAGGTTTCCCTTCCCTTTATTTTCTCTGCCTTTTCCTCCGCAGGTCAAAAAAATAAAAAGAAGCCCTCCAACTCAAGACCATCTGCTGAACGCACACCTTCATCATCATCACACACTCTCACACACAGGATATGCAAATGACTCCAGAAGCCAACTTCCTTCGTCGGCGAAGTCAAACATTCCCTCCAAATTGCAGATTTCTGACTTTTTGAGCTCGTATCTGTTATCCCCACCGTACGTCCACCATCTGAACTAATCAACCTCAGTGGCCATAAATACTGACTGGCTCAGGATAAGCCTGCAAATAACTCAATCACAGGCTTCCTGTTTTGCGAGCACGTACTCGGCGACCTCAGGAGGAGGATGTGCTCCAAGTGGAAGATACAGATAGAGATTTCCTAGATAGTTTTTAATTGGGCCGTGTTTAAACTTTGGCAGGATGGGGGGGGGGGGGGGGGGGGCGAGTTGTTTGTTCCAAGAAATGATGAAATGCATCGTCCAAATCCAAACAAACAACATTCTTCACTTCGCTGCTTCTTTCCTCCCCTTCTTTGTAGCTTAAAGTCTGATTACCTCAACTCAGCGCTCCACTGTGAGTAAACAACAACTGTCACATCGTTATTTCTTTGCTCCTCAGATGTGTAGTTGCCGGGGACGACAGAGGTCATCTCTAACTCCGTAACGACCAGATCGCACACTTCTAAGTGGGGTTTAGTTTATTGGTTTATTTGTTTGAACAGGGGACAGTGAGAACATTACTGTAAATATGTCACAATAAGCTAAAAAAAAAGGCTTTTCAAAATAAAATACCAGCAGTAACACAATTTTTTAAATAGAATGATAGCAAAATAAAGTGTTTCTACACTGATTATAAAACCGTGACCTATAAACCCCCTCATCGCTATCATGACTTTTAAAATCTAAAAGAATTAAAATCCCGTAGTGTTTTCACACAGAACGAGAAGTGAGAACGATGCCAGAATTTACTCGAAATGTGTGTCTTGAGATTGTGAAATCCGTCTGTCATCATGCCACTGTCTGTCTGTCTGACTGAGTGTGACTGCATGTTTGTTTATTTGTTTGTTGTACTAATTATCCCTCTGGCATTGGTTGAGTGTAGGTTTGCCCAAATATCTTCCGCTTTCTCCTCCCGAGGCGGACACGCCGGGGACACACTTTAGATAAGATGTTTGTCAGCAGGAACCACATTTGAGAGGATGTTTGTTGCTGATATGGACTCGTACAAACAGTGGAGTAAGGTTATGGTATCCCAATTGCTTATGAACTTATTGTTTGTTTTGCACTTTTCTTTATTCACTGTACGGCGTCTCTGATGTCTAGAAAAGTGCCTATAAATAAAATGTATATATAGATATGTATGCTGCAGCGTTTCTCCTCGTCTCATAATGAAAACGATTCTTCGGTGTAATGAAGTGCCCATAAAGTGTCTCACCTCGGGGATCCGCCGGCCTGCAGCAAATGTCTTTGTGTCAAAGGTCATAAGATTCACTGGTGCTTCAACTTGTGAGTTATTACTAGTTAGTCACGTATTACACAGTTAATGGCTGTTGTGAGTTACTCATGAACAAGTCAAAGCACCATTGTCTTGTTGCACATTTGCTCAAGTACTTTAAAATCCAGCTGAAACAGCTTTTCAAGAGTATCTAGCTTCCGTATCGAGACATATTTGCGAGTGAAGCGGGATCGATAGGCAACGTAACGTTGAGGAGGAATCTGATTTGATCCTTTAAAAGATTAGCTCACGGCCTCTCTGCAGAGCCGCCGATGCAGATTAATGGATGGATGTGATGATATCATCAGTTGGTAGATGCCATAGTGTTGTTTCCAGGAGAAAAAGATACTGGATTTTGATATAAAAATGATATTTTTTTACTTTTGTTTTGGCATATATTCTTAAATAAGTGCAGAATATGACCAAGGATGTGATAAAAAGGGTTAAAAAGCTTTTATTTGCTTACAGTACAAGTACAATTTTTTTGCTTCTTTATACTGCTAAGCCCCTCCTATTAATATTGTAGGCCTACTTTCTACTCACATATTTGTTTTCTAGTTACTTTGCAGATTCAGATTAATAATACAGAATATTATCAACACAATGCATTATGCTGTAACATTACAGGTTAATGGTAAAGTGATGTCCACTTATTATAATCCAATAATATAATGGTATTCTGAAATTGAACCTTCTACATTAATTTGAAGTAAAAACATTCTTATACTATATAAAGTAGTATTTATATGTGGTATTCATTGGTCGAGGTAGTATTCAGATCCTCTACTTCAGTGAAAATACTATTAGAAAATACTCTCCGAGGGAAGGTCCTGCATTCAAAACCTCAATAAAGTAAAAGTGTGTTTTTTTTTTACTCCTTTATATAACCAAATTGCGGGTAGTTTAATCTACATCATCCTATCCTTTAAGAACATCATATTACTATAGCGTATAGCCACGTATCTCCAAAAAGTCTACCTTTCTTGACCTCAGGAAAACAGACCTTTTTTGTAATGGTGCATTTTTAAATAGTGCAACACATAATTAAAAAAAGCAACTAAAGCTGTTAGACGAATGCAGCAGAAAAGAGAGAGAAGTAGAATATTTGAGAGAGAGAAGTAGAATATTTGAGAGAGAAAAGTAGAATATTTGAGAGAGAGAAGTAGAATATTTGAGAGAGAAAAGTAGAATATTTGAGAGAGAAAAGTAGAATATTTGAGAGAGAAAAGTAGAATATTTGAGAGAGAAAAGTAGAATATTTGCTTCTTACATATAGTATAATAGAAGTTCATCAAGTTAAAACACTCAGGTGAAGTACAAGTACCTCACAACGTCCCTTAAATCCATAGAACGCAACACTGTTTCCACCTTCAAAATTAGTATTCTAGGCGAGGCCTCGTGATTGGCTCTTGGGCAGTCTGACGTCACACGCAGCTCGGAGAGGGGCAGGAGGGGGGAGAAACTCCTCGGCGGTGTTCAGCCAGCCTGGTCCGTCTGTCTCGCAGCTCCCAAGGAGAAGAAGAAGAAGAAAAACCCGTAAAGTTTTGTCAGTGACGAGAAAAACACTCATGAAAGAAAGCAAACGGAGAGTTTCGAAGCTGGACTTGTGCGGCACGTTTGGGTGTTTTTTATTTTTACTCTAATTTGTGACTTCCAGAAACTTCGAGCTGGTTGGGGTTTTTTTTTTTTTTTTCGGTAAACGCGAAGTCGCCGGGATTTTCACGTCTCATCTCGAAGATTCTTCTCCCCCAAAGATGAACTACGATGCGGTGGTCGGGAAAGTTTCTGTAAGTAAACTAACGATACACTTATAAAAAAAAAAAAGTGGTTAAAGTGCTTTATTTCACTTCGCGTAGCGCCGCTACAGTGTACATTATTAAGCTAATGACGCAAATGTATAATCCAGTTGCGTGGACTTCAAGGAGTGCGCCATGAAAAAATAATAATGGAAATACGCTCAGTGTCATTACATGAGAGGAGGAGGAAGAGGAGGAGGGGGGTAGAAAATCACGACGGGGCCTTTGAACTTGATGAAGATGAAACCCGTTTATTGTTCTGCAACTGTTTCCACACAGGAAGCAACATTGTTGCTTGTTGTCGATCATTAGTGTTTCCTTTCTGGAGAAGAAGACTCTCCTGGAGCTTTTTTATAACTTTATTTTGAAAATTTGCTTCTAGTTTGCAGGACATGTGCTGCATCATTCACCCCCCCCAGCCTTAACATTACAGCCACCATCTGTGTTGGACATCATGTGGTCATATTGTTCAGACGTTCAGGCATTATGATGGTCTTCTTGGTCCCTCACAGCAGGATGTAGCTGCTGGCCATATAGGCGCTATTAATAAGCTGCTTATGGAATGCCTCTGAATTTTCTTTTTTTTTTTTTCTCTCAAGCTTTTAAGTCAAGTTTTTTGTTGAAGCTGGAGGATTTAGTGCGAAGCTGTGAATCAGTTTGACCCCTTGAAGAAAAAAAAAAAAGCCAAGAATTCACCTTGCCAGTTAGTCAATTAAAACCTCAGTTCTCTCTCTCTCCCTCTCTTAGTTTTTTCCAGTCAAGTTTCTTCCACTCAGACTCTCACAGAGACGTCTTTTCATTCCTCTTTGCCTCCTGTTTTTTTTTTTTTTTTTTTCCATGTGTGTGAACACCAAATGCTTCTGACACTATAAATACTGTACCACCTCGCCGGTATAAGACCCTTAAAAGTGGAGCCAATCCATTAAAGGTCCTTTTTGGATTCATGAAACATGAAAAAAAAATTACATGTGAGACACTAAGGAAGGTTTCCCATCAAACTAACTGCTTCAGTTTACATAACAGTGTGAGATAGGAAAATCAGAGCTCCCAAATGACCGCAAATTGAAGGGCTTGGCTTGTGTGTGTGTGTGTGTGTGGTTGATAATGTGTGTGGTTGATAAGGGCAGAAATTGCTGGTCATTAAGTTTGTCGTGGCATTTCAAAGCTCTCCTCACTGTAATAGTTGTTAAATGATGATTTCTGGATGTTTCGTACTGTTTGTTTTTGTTCCCCGCCGTGGTCTGATCTGTGTTTTAAGTCGTGCAGAACTGAAATCAAAGATTTTTTTGCTTCTCCGGGGTGGCAAAGTCAATGTTTATCTCTTCTGTAAACCACAGTACATTCTGGAGGGCCTCAACCAGCAAAGCCTTGTTGCTGAGGGACTATGGGGAACTTTACCCCCTCCCCTTCCACACACACACAACACACACACAAACACACAAACACACACACACACACCCCTTCAGATTGCCTGTGTGTACGTGCCTCGCCGTCCAGTAAACTTCCTGTCTAGAGTAAACATATTAGTGGCATCAATTTGCTTCTGAGAATTGTCATGCCTGTTGCTCTTCGGGATGGTTATCTGTGAATGTTTACTGTGTGTCTGGGTGTTGGTTCACACAGGAAATGTCCCTCCGTCCCCCCCCCCCCCCCCTCGTGGACGGACAAAAGGGCAGCAGAGACATTGACATCTGGGACAAGTGGAGGCCAAAGCGGGAGGGTCGCTGGGGACCAAGTGGTCAACAAATTGGCCCGTGGTGCCGTAACATGCTGCTTATTGCTGCTTTGCATGGTGACCATGTGAAACAGAGACGGGGGGGGGGGGTACATGATACTGAATGATGCAATGTGGTGCAACCAACTCACTCAGATACCTGCTGGTAGCTCCCTCCTGCCAGGTATTTCTTATCTTTTTTTTAATTGTCGGGCGATCTATTATTCCGGTTGTCGAGGTGAAATCATCCTCCGGTTTATCAAAGAGCCGCTGAGTCACTCCTCACCTGTTCAGGTGCGGCCCGCATACCAACGGAGGCGAGTCACGGCTTTCACACGTTAGCTTTTTTGAGATAAGAGTGGAGAATTTACTGTGTGTGTGTGTGTCAAACATCCTTAAATACACAAGTCTGATGTGTGTTTTTTTCCTTCTGGACTCAAATTCCATATCAGAGGCCGACTTTGAGGTGAAATGCTCTCATATAATGGCTCTCCCATGTGTACACAAGTCATCTGACGGGTCAGATCACATGAGTTTACTATCCTCTTTGAGGACATTGTACTAGGAATGGAAGTCTGCCAAAGAGTAGTATTCTTAGCCTCTTTTTCTTATTGAATATTGGTTTTTAATGTGTGTTTACATATTTTTATTATGAAAGCTTTCTGTTTATACAACATTCAAATGGTACTGAAAGCTTAGTCACTCGGCTTCAGTTCATTTTTCATGATTGATTGATAATTTGTCTGTCGTGAGGATTTGCTGCTGTTTTTTTACGTCTTTGAAAACTGAATGTCTTTTGAGGTTTTTTTTTGGACAAAGGCTCTTTTGCTTTTTTGGACATTAAATGTGTACATATGGTAATAATAAATAATGGAAATACTTCTTAGATGCAGCCTATGCAGGCAGCAGTTAATGGAAATCACCATTAAAATGCTGTCACAATAGCAAATGTGGGCATTTCTTATCATGATTAGTCAACTGACGAGGGAATGATCATCTATTTTAATAATAGATTCACAGTTTTCATGCAAAAACATTCAACACGTCCTCATTCAAACTAAAACTGTGGGCATTTGCTGCCTTTCTTTTGCTTTTTGTGATGTATTATATAATTATACCGACTCTTTGGAGATATTTAAATGTTGGTTTAACAAAACAAGAGCTTTGATGCAAATTCTACACAATATTTAGACAAGAGAAGCTAATTAGCTGAATACTGATAATGACAATAATTGTTAGTTGCAGCCCTGCATTTCAGACTGGAAAAACAGCTGCAAAAAATTTCTTATCAGTTACTTCAATTGGTCTATTTAGTGCGAAAAATGGTGTGCAATTTCACAAAAACCCCAAGTTGACATATTTAAACTGCTTGTTTTTCTGTCTCAACGCCAACAAAAATATTCAAGGTGTTCTAATAGAAGACAAAAACATGGTATATTTACATGAGATGAAGCAATCTGGTGGTTTTTTTTTTTGCTTTAAAATGGATTTAAATCGATTGACTGGTTTGTTGATATGACATAATAGGAAGGTTTTCTGGATCTCCTGGATGAACGGGCATATCCTACCCAACGTTTGGAGTCTTAGAACAAACTCAACCTTTGTTCGGAGATTAGAATGGACTTCTGTTTACAAAGACATAAATCCAAATCAAATTCCAGCTTTGGACAGTCACTTTAAATGCTCTTGACCTGCTGCAGCAGCTGCATATTCTACATTTTTTGCAGTGATGTGTTTATAAAGAAGGCTATAAACTGCCAGAGCTTCATGGCCTTTTTTTTTTCTGCCTTTAACACAAAGACGAGCTTTAATGGAGTCTAATGTGATTGTCTCTAGAGCGGTGGTGATGGATTCCTGCACATACTTTAATCTATTAGTCATCCGTTGGTGCTCTTTTCATCCCTCGCCCTCCTGGGGTCGTCTTATGAGTCGCCCGTGAAGAAAGGAGCCTGATCAGAATATGAACGGAGCTAAACCTGCTGAACACGAAGCTCTACAATCAGAGTTGAGCTTTTGACGTTCAAATAATCCACGAAACGTGACGACGTCTGTGACGTCAGCAGCCGACCGCCGCGCGTCACGTCTACACACCTGCTCCTGACCTCGGAGCCCCTCCGACCTTTTCGTCGCTTTCAGTCGTCACAACAATAAGGCTGCGGTCAAGCGTCAAGTCATTTCATCGACTTTGCGGTCGCAGCTCGACTGCCAGGAAATACATTAAAGCTGTCGTCATCGCAGATTGTTTTTGAGGCTTTCTTTTTTTTTTTTTTCTTCTTCTTTTTTTTACGATATAAATGTCACCTCACCAGCTCGTGACACAGCGTCACACTCGTCTAATCAACAAAGCATAACCCTCCCCTCTCCTCCGAGGAAACGCAAGAATTCTGCTGCTTCCCCAAGTTATAAATATCCAGCCTAACGGATATGTTGTGGGTCCAATCGGCTGCCGGGCCTTCTCTCCGAGGCTGCGGAGGGAACAGTTTGTAGCTGAACCCTGCATGAAGCCTCCGTATTGTCTCGAGCTTCCTGTGCTCCCTGAGAGGAGGGGGCCGCCGCTTTTCACACGCTCCCACACACATGCACTGTGTATGTGCGGCTTGTGCATTGTATGTCGTCTGCCTGTGTGCAGCTTCTTCTTTTTTGTGGGTTTTCTGCCTTAAATCGACAAGAGCAATTCGTTCTCGTCCTTTTAAATGTCGGTTTGTATGGAGTTGGAAATCCTTAAAAACAGTTGAGTTTTAGTGTGGTGTTTTCAAGGTTTGAAAAGTGCTTGGATTTAGAATAAAGTGCTTGAAATGTGTGTTCTATGTGATGACATATAACGAAGAAAAGAAGATCTCCATATTTGAGGGACTGAAAACAGCATTTTCTGACATTTCTGCATGAAAAATGACTTTTGATGATGAACAGATGATGAAAAGCTGTCTCCAAACATCATGTTGGTTGTTTAGAGGACAATAACATCTCATTTAATGTGATGAACAAGTGACATAATAAGTAGACTGAATACTGACCATTGGATTGATACAAATATGGAGTTTACCACAGCTGGAAGGTGCTGGAAAAGCATGGAAATGCACCTCGAAATGCTTGAAAAGTGCTTAATTTGACTTAAAAGAAGGTGAACCCTGGATAAAGACGAACTCTTGGATTTATTTGCAGCAGTGTTGTGTCCTTTTCATTCATCATTCAAGGAAAGTCGTGCATCCCCCCCCGGGTCTCCAGGGTACAACAGGCTTCATCTGTCCTGTCAAAGTCCCACTTGAAGGATTCGGAAAAAGTACAAAAGTTGGCGTTTATTGATTAAATCAAGTTAAAATGTTGGTTATATTAGATTTAGCTTATAAAAAGCAAGCCAAACTAGTATCGGACATTAGTTTTCCCTGATACCTCTAATGTTATTATAGAAGACGTATGCTGTTAACCTCGTGTTCAAAGAAGAGCCATCTGAGTGCAACATGAAAATAAATACTGTTCTTTTGAATAGATGGGACAATTGAGCAGTTGAGGTTAGGTAATAGTAAAAGAATTTACCTGTTTTAGCTTCATTTTGGCTAAATAATGATATAAACGATTAGTTGACAGAAAAAAAATCAACTGTTTTGATAATCGATTCAACGTTAAAGAGAAAAATGTTGCACATACTCCATTTCCAGCCTTTTAAAAGTGACGGTTTGCTGCTTTTTTCTGTGCTAGAAATTAGATTAAGTGTGCTTTTCTTCTCTTTTTTTGAATAGACAAAGAGACATTATGATCTTGGAGGATTTCGAACAGTACAGTATGTAAACTCTCGCAGCAGTTGCGCCGTTGAAACAGCTGCAGCTGTAATGTAGATTGCGTCGTGCCTCCTGTTATGAGAACGGGGTGGATGTTTCTCTTTTCCTGTGGTTGTGGGAGGCCACGGCGTTGTGATAAAGACGGAGCTGCGGTAAGGTCAGAGGAAGACGCCGTGTCACTGACATTTGAACCGGAGTAAAAAACATTTCATATTAAAAGTCACATATGACTCCTTTTTTTTTAAGATTTTTTGTTTAAACAAAAACCAGTTTGTTCCAAATCCTTCCAGATGGTGTCATGTGCTCCGACTTTTAAAACATCAGTTTGTAATGAAGTGGTAATGGTTTGTAAGGGTCGGTCGATAATCAGTGTTGGTTTACTTCTGGTTGTTGATCTCTCCAGCTGCTGGCCGTCTATAATCCGATTTAAACTGCTTAAATTGTTGTCAGATCAACAAATCATCCGTGCAGTTTTAAGTTACACTCCAAAAAAACTGGCTTTAATGGATTTGCTTAAACTACAAAGTGACAACTTTTTAATTGGTTCTCTATGGACTTGCCGAGAGTAAGCGGAGAAAAGTCATGAATGCGTTACAGTTCTGTCTGTGTGTGTCTGAAAAAGAGATGTATTTATTATATTAACTTATGATTAGCGTTGTTTTAACAACGTACACTTTCATAACAATCACAAATGTCCCGCGGGTCGTAAAAGAAAATAATTGACTAACGAGAAGATGGAGGTACATCATGTTCTTCCTTATCAACGGGGCCATGATTGAAATCATCTGTCCCGTATGAAATGAAGAACCGTGTGTTTGCTTTGTATGTGTGCAAGAGTTCATCGCACTTTCTTTTAATAATGGAGGACACTGTAAATTCCCTCGGGGATGTGGAGCGATCACCCCTAAATGGCCCATTGATAACCTAAGTCAGCTGAAAGGATGTCCTGTCATTTAGTCACAAACGCTTTCTCAGTGTACACGGCATGAGTAGCGTTTGTGCCGAGGCAATTTGGAAGAACCCAGGGTGTTTTTTCTAGAGGAAGCGGAGGGAAGCCGCTGTTGTCGGATAAACAGAGGGCCCGTCATTATTTTAATGTAACTTTTTATTAGTTTAACTTTAAACCTACCGTACATGCAGACTGATAAAGCACGACAATAGGACACTGTTTCACTAATGCTAATGTGCCCACTTAGAAGATAGAGACTGGCTGTGAAGTGGACTGTACCACTTCAGCCAGAGGGAGGGGGGAAGGTTGGAGCGTTTCCAGGGATTGTGGGTTTGGAGGGCTTTTCAACATTGAGGTTATGGTCACTCCAGTCTTCCTCCTCGCTGGGTTTTTAAGAGCCACATTGTGGCTGCACATAGTGTTTATGTATACAGCACTTTTTGTGTTCATGTAGTTTGGCAGAATTAATGTTGGACACTTGTTTCAAGAAACTTTTTGTTTTATTTCAAAATAAAAGCTGCATCGAGAGATTATTTTTGATTTTTTTTTTTTTTTTTTTTACATTAGAGCTCTATGAGGTGAATATGCCCTGGTATGTTAAAACCAGTACCAGTAGCACATTCTGCTGTTTTCTTTTAATAGTAATTAGTTGCATCACTGAAAATTAATTGTGGATTATATCCTCGTAAAACTGAATATCTTTGGGCTTTTGGTCGGTTCTGAGAAAAACAAGACTTAGGCTCTGGGTATTATTTTTATTTAAATAGGGTACAAATATCGATACGGCAATTATCGCGATACTTTGCCGCCCAATACAATATTGATGCATTGTGAATGCAGTACTTTATCCTTTTTTCTTTCATTTTACAATATTTATTCCAGTGAATTTCATGGGAATTAATAAAATGGAGAGGCTGTTTTGAATGAAATAGTTTTGACTCAATTTGTCCTCTGATCAATATCATCTGATGTATGTATACAGGTACTTTTGTTTTCATCTTTATTTATATCGCCATATAGTGATATTGTGATACATATTGTGACCAAAGTATCGTGATACGTATCATATCGTGAGGTTCTTGCCACTCACCCCTAATATATATAACTGAAACTCCTGTGTAGCAGACCTTTCATCCGCTAACTGAGGGCAGCTGCACCTGGGATGTGTTTTGAATCACCAGCCCTGGAATGAACAAAAGACTGGAAATGATGTCATCTCTGCTCTCTATGCATCTCCACTGTCTAAAGACACACACCTGAGTTTGAATGTTTGATTGGCCCCTGTGATTTATAAGCTACACTGCAGCTGGATAAATACACTTTTTTTTTTTTGGTGCACATTGAATTGGAAGTGTTTTTTTAGCAAAGCTCATTCTTTCCCCCAGTTGTCTTTTTTCCCTCCTATCTTTTCTTTCCACTGTGTTGTCGTCGTCGCTCTTCGCTTTCTACTTTAGTGGCTGTCTCTGCACCCCCCCTCCACCCTGCAGTCATACACATAGTGTATTCAAGTCTAAAGACCCTGTGTCATGCAAGCTGTTGCACATTTTATCTCCCTCCCTCTTTCCTTCTCTCTTCTGCCCCCTCGCCTCCCCTACCGCCAGAATGTTTGGATAGATCTAAATGGTGTGATTGTGACTGCTCTGCCGGCCGTCTGCCCCTCCACGTCTGCCTCTCAGCGTCGTTGGAAAGTCTGACGTGAGCAGAGGGAGAGGAAGAAGGGGAAAGGCAGAGAGAGAGGGGAAAGTTCTTGTGAACAACAAGGCATGGCGTCCCTCCAGAGAAGCCAAGTCTAGCGTCAGGAGTCATTCACAGGCTCCAGCCCGTCCTTTTTTCCTTCTACCTCCTGTTTATCTGTTCTCAGCCTTGAGTCTTTATTCCACTCATTCTCCCACACTGTCTCAACCCATTCCCTGCAGAACATCCCCATCTACAACTCGCTGTCTACAGTTTCTTTGAATTCACTCCTCCTCCTCCTCCTCCTTTATCCCTCTCAACCTCGGCCCTCTCTCCACCCTAACCTGTTCCTTTCTCTCCTGCTCAGGTAATGGTGGAGGGGCCAGATTTTGCACACCAGAGACAACAAAAAAATCAAAATCTAGGCCTCTCCGTTTACCCAGGAGGTGTCACATTGCATGCATTTAGGAGAGGAGGGGTGTGCTTGATGGCGGTGTCACATGTCGTGCCATTCAAAGAGCCGGGGGTTTAAGAATGTGGGTCATTTGAAGTAGAGGCACTAAAGTGTGTTGTTCAGCCGATGAATGGAGGGCCTTCTCACGTTGACATGGTGAAAAGCGTGTGAATAAACACCAGCGGCCCTCAGGGGCCCCCACGATAAAGCGTTCGGGCTGTATTCTTCCCAGTACCCCCACCTATACAAGCCGGTTATTATCTCAGCACATGAATGAAGTTCAGGAATCACATTTGATACGGCACAGATACCTTATCAGAGCCTCTTTCTTTCTGTTACGCCCACAGAAGAGGAAGTCTGCTAGTGTCGTTTTGAAAACCAGATCATGGAGTAATTAAGTCTGGTTGCCTGTTGCTTGCTGAGTAGTAGTTGCTGTATTGCTTGGTGTCCCTGGCAGCTTGTTTTTGCCTCCAGTTCTGACCAGCTGGATGCCTCCACTTAATTGCTTTCCCACGGCAGATGTTCAGATCAGATGGTTCAGATTAAGTCGCAGATTGCTCACACAAGGTTCCCTATGAAGATAGACTCTCCCCTTTACTGTCCTTCATCTAAAGACTTTGAGTGGGCGAGTGTGCATACTATAACACACAACCTAATGCAAAGCTTTTTCCTCCCCTCCCCGACTTTGTTGATTCAGGCGTTTGTGGCGACGCTCCTCATCGGGCTGGTTTGTCACGCAGCCGATCCTCCTCCAGCATCTCAGTGGTCCGGCGACGAGCGCACAAATCTCACCCTTCGGCGGCACCGGACGTGCATCGAGAATGAGCAGTACCTCCACCAGGGTCTCTGCTGCCACAACTGCAAGGCCGGTAAGGAGAATCGCATTAAGTAGAATATACACAAGTAATTCAGCTCCAGTTACACACACCCAAAAAACCTATGAGGAATGTTTGGGCCCCCGAATGAGTTCGCCTCCTGCAAGCACTTCAACCCGCAAACTTAATCTGATCGGCATATAGGTTTGTTTCCTACGTCCTCAAACACAGATGCCGACATTTTTAAAGTGGCTTTCTGTGTGAAAGTCAAATGTCAAACCTATAACCTGAACTCATGTCCCAAATGAATCCCAAGTAGACTGCATGGTCTAGAACGATGGCACGATGGCCAGAAACAGAAGGCAAGATCCCAGTGAAAGTGGGAAAAGAGGGAAAGTGCAGAATATGCAGAGGTTATTTTTAACTCCTAAGTAATTAAAAGTACCAGCCACATTCATTCATTATGCATTAAGGATTTGGTAGGACTTAACTTTGCTCAGGAACAGAGAAACAATAGAAAGCATCCTGACAGGAAATATTACAAACTGGCATGGGATGTGTTCACTGACCAGGACAGGAGTGTTCCCCAGCAGAAGTGATATTGGTGACAAGGGGTGCCTGCGGAGGGCTCAAACTCCCCAGCCACAGCCTGTAGTATCAGCTGCCGAACCAGCAGACCTCAGAGCAGCTTCTTTCCTCAGGCTGTGAGAACTTCATCCACCACATATAATATATTATTTTTTTGTGTGTGTATTTTCTTATGGAGCAAAGATGTGGACTACCAGCTGCTTTTGGTTGTGGAACCATGTTGTAAAAATTACAATTAAAGAAAAAATGCTCGATACAGTTGCTTGCTTATTTAATTGAGAATTCTAAGAAATATTATTAGTATTTGATCAGGTCTTAATAAATCAAATATTTCTTAAACATGTGGCCGATCATCCAAAGGGTTGGTCACCAGTTCGGTTCGGCTAAACCGTGTTTGATTCATGCAAATCTGGTTGAACTTATTGCCCGTTCTGGAAAATTCAAAACATCAGCTACTAAATCCAACATGTCTTTCATTAGTAATAAGCAGCAATAATGATGAGTGATTAAAATAATATTGTTATAATATTGTTTATTTATTAACGGCCAGTGAGAGTGAGATGCATACGCAGTACCTTATGTTTGTTTACATCAATGTTTTGAAGATGCGTTGCTAGGCAACGCACCGACGGAGCATTTAGCGAGCCGAGAACGTCGATCCAAAGCAGATAAAAAGCCGCTAGTTGCTTGAATGCGTATCTGATGCACAGCAACTTCGTTTGTTGAAGAGTCGTGTAAATATGCAAGACGGGCAAAAGTTCACCTTTCAAAGTTGTTTTGAAGCCACAAGCTAATAGGGAATTTGTCACACGGCCTGCGGCGGCGTATCCGTCTCTCGTTCCGGGAAGCCGCGATGTTTTGTAAAAACGAGACCCGCCGCAAAGCTTACTTATTTATAAACTGTACGTTTGCAGCATATTTTTGACCTTTTCCGTGTTTACGCTGCAATCTTCTGTGTAAAAATCTGAATGAATCGCTCAAGTGCGACTCCTAGTGGGAAAGGTCGGTATAACCGGTACGGTCCGTTCTTTGACTTAGTATCGAACCGGTTTGAAAATATTTAAACCGGCCCAAGCATAATCATCCAATTATATGTGCAAAAAGTAATTCATACCTTTGGGTTAGTTGTTTGTGTCAGTCACGAGTTTTTATATAACTAGATTTTTTTTTTTTTTTTGGCCTGAGTGCATATTAAGTTTTACCCACACACTTGAGCTAATTTAAGTAACTGTTATTACCCCCCGAGCCAACCACAACACCGACGCCCGATCGACTGAATACTCTTCAGCCAAACATCCTTCCTGTTACTTTTTTCCTTTGTGCATCAGATGAACCCCAAAAATACATGAGACTCATATTTAGTCATGTTGTGCCTGAATTGTGTACAAAAATGCTAAGAAAACTGACCAGTGACGGTTGTCAAGTTCAGTCAATGGCGTTCCTGTTCTTCCTCCTAATCCAACGTGAAATGCCGACAGTAACTTCCAGGAATCTTAGTCATCATGTGTAAAATGAAGAAAAAAACTCCAAAAGTCCCATTTCCTCTCGTCTTAGCTGATTTCCCAGTGATTTAGAAGCACATAACGCGGTGTGATCGCTATGGTATGTAACATGCTATTTCAGCAGGAACCTTTTGAATTGCCTGTTTGATCATCACATGTGTGCAGGAACATTTGTGCAGAAAGGATGTGAACGAGACCAAGAAGAAGGGACGTGTCTTCTCTGTGAACACGGACAGACGTACACGGAGCACTCCAACGGGATGAACCGCTGCCTGCCCTGCACACACTGCCACTCAGGTAACAACACCACGCTTTATTATTAGGAGAATGAACGGTTTGTCTGGTCAGGTTCGGGTTGCGGCCTTGTACGGGTGCTGGAAATCCTTGAAAACACTTGAGTTTTAGTGTGGTGTTTTCAAGGTTTGAAAGGTCTTGAAATGTGTGTTCTATGTGATGACATCTATAATAGAACAGAAAAAAGAAGATCTCCATATTTGAGGGACTGAAAACAGCATTTTCTGACATTTCTTCATGAAAAATGACTTTTGATGATGAACAGATGATGAAAATAGTTGGTGATTATATTTCTGTGGATCTGTTAGTGGAATTAGTTTTCCTTTCATTTGTGGTCCTTCCGTAAAAAGTTGTCTCCAAACATCATGTTGGTTGTTTAGAGGACAATAACATCTCATTTAATGTGATGAACAAGTGACATAAGAAGTAGACTGAATACTGAGGATTGGATTGATACAAATATGGAGTTTACCACAGCTGGAAGGTGCTGGAAAAGCATGGAAATGCACCTTGGAATGCTTGGAAAGTGCTTGAATTTGACTTTGGGGAAGGTGCAGGAACCCTGTATCTTTAAATCATCCATTAAATCAGAGCCCAAGTTGTCATATTCAGAAGTCATCGTTTGGGTGAGCAACAGCCCAAAAACCCAAAGATGGTGGGGAAAAGGCCATTAATAGATTATTAAAATTACTTCCTGATCCTTACTCTGTAGAATTGACTCATTGACTCAACTGTATAAGACAGGTCTATTGTAATGGGACCACTGTCCGGTAAAACGTGTGTTTATGGAAAACTACAGGAAGTGCATGTTGAAACAGGAAATAGCTTTGTCACATTTTCAAAAACAATGAAAATAAGTCTGGAAAAAGGAAAGAAAATACATTAAGTTACATATGTCATGCAGGGCTCCCCCCTTTTTGTTTATTTTAATATTAGTGTAATGATTACCATTATTATTAATATTTAACATTTGTATTTTTTATTTCCCATCAATAACACACACAAGCACATACAAAAACACGCCTCACCTTCTCCTCCCCTGAAAAAAACTTTTTTTTTTAACTGGCCCGTATTCTTTCTTCTTGTCGTTTTGTTCTCGGCCTCGTACCGTCTTTTTGTCTTTCAATAAAAACAGCAAAGACAAAAAACAGAAGTAACACATAACTGGTTTGCCCTTTTTAATTCAAAAAAGCCGAGTCTCCTGTAATCCAGTGTGTCAGAGATTTATTGTTTAAGGGGAAAGTTAATACCTTTTTGTCTCTCTCAGGTCCACTGGTGAAACTCTGATGTTACAGAGTTGGGAGGGCGTGTCTTTGTTGTTTTTGTCTCGTCGGGGGGGCTGAATGTGAGCATGGCGGCCGTCTCGGGAGATTCGCTTGTGTGTGTCTGTCCTACCTGGCTGAACTGGGTGTGGCTGCCTCTCATTGTCTCCCACACTGGCCGTCTTTGTGTCCCCGAAAGGCTCCGAGCTCCAGAAAAGAGACTACTGTTACATAGGATGTGTTTTTGTGCTCAGTCACTGCCGTTTGACCACGGAGCCTTGTGTGTTTTTATTTATGAGTGAAAATCATAGGAACACGGCAAGGAAATATAACATTTTAAAAGGTTGCCCTCACTTTAGACGATGGAATCTCCTGTTGGGAAACATCACATATTAACAAGACCACAGTTGATTGAATGAATCATTTATGATGCTAGTTGGGCGGTAAAGCCATGGTTTTGGATGTTGCTAAGAAAAAAATCTTAGTTTTCATTCACAAAATAAATATTAATTTAAGGTGTGATTGGGATTAAGTCGACTTCATAATGTATTTAAGATTAGAAGACAGAAAAACTATTTCATATTCAGGTTTGTCTGAACTGCGCCGAAAATCATATTTCATATTTTTTTCACATTGCATCAGATTTGTCTAGTTTGTTTTCTTCTCAAAAACAAACTAGACACTCATACAGCAATGAATTATAGACCATCACTTTTTTTTTAAAAAAAATACATAAAAAATGTCTCTTGAAGAAAATTAAATTTTTTTATCTCAACATTTTATTTGATTTATTATTTATTTATGATCTTCACTAAAAATGTTCCATCTGTGATGCAATTTTTTTTAAAAGTGTAAAGTGATACCAGTATGGTTTGCTGCCATTTTAAGAGTTTTAAGCATCTTTTGACGATTATTGGTATAATATCGTAAATTACAATGATTTGGCGTTTCGTGCGACTCACAGTGCCACGCACTCAAAATACATTTGTCATGCTGCTGCTTTTAGTTGCCACAGACTTTAGACAAACCTTCCAGTGGACGGTTTTTGGATTGCTCTTTTTGGGGTTGCTCTAGAGACGGCAACTTTTTGGGGGAACGAACACCTCACTTTTATTCGCACCTCCGTGTTGATATTTTACGTGTCTGGAGTGAGCTTTGCATTTATTATGAACTACGGGAGCTCAGGTGTAATTAAAGCGAAAATCTATTTTTATTTTTAAACACATTTTAAAGACACTTTGACTTGTTGCCAGGCAACAACTTCCAAATGTTTTTTTGTTTGTTTTTTGGTTGGATGGAGGTTTGGTCTTTCCCTTGATTCCGATCCTATTTAAAGCGTTGCTGCTCCCTCTACATGTGTTACATTCCAATTATCACTGAGCATAATTCATGTGACAAAAGTGAAAACCATAATTTCTCACTACACTGAGCTACAACACCACCGGCTCCATGCAACAGTACAACAGACGGAAACTGTTTCCAGTGTGAAAATACACTTCCTTTAGCTGGGCACAGAGGAAGCGGAGAGAAAGCGCTGTGTCGTCGGCAGAGTGTGAAATATGGTTACTGGCATTTCAACTTCACACGCAACAAAACATGATTTCTAGCTTGATGGGATTAACTAAATGGCAAACAAATGTTAAAAACTCATCATCATCATGTTAAACTATTTAACTGTTGTAAACAGCACTTTCCCCCCTTTTTTATTTTATTTTAAGGATAATTGTGAGAAACTTCAAACATATATATTTTTTTATGTGACGCATTTCCACAGTTACTCAGTGTGCTGCAGGGCTGAGTGTTTAACAGCAATGCAATAAATTAGATTATCGCTCCATCTTCAGCAAAACATTTTGCATTGGAAAATTCTAGGGATGCACGATATTGATTTTTTGAAGCCGATACCGATATCGATAACTTTCTGCTCCTCGGGACCGATACCGATACCGATAACCGATAATATTGTAATTCGTTTTTGAATGTATAGTCAGATCAAATTCAGGTCAAAAACACTAATGACTAAGCTTAGGTAGATTTAGCATAGCTTTGCCTTTTACCAAACACCATACCAGATGTATCACAGTGACATGATAATTAATACTATGAACAAAAGAAAGCCAAGAACAGTTTTGACTCTTCAATAAAATGACAATATTTTTTTATATATATATATATATATATATATATATATATATATATATATATATATAATGTGAAGAGTAGATAAACAAATATGTGTATTTCAACGGTATATCTGCACTACTACTGTCTATACCATACACACTCTCTGTCTGTGTCTCGCTCTCTCTCTCTCTCTCTCTCTCTCTCTCTCTCTCTCTCTCTCTCTCGCGCGCGCTCTCTTTCTAGCGAGAGAGAGAGAAATAGAACGGAAAGAGAACGGATAAATACAAGAAGTGTACAAACTTCTTGGTTACAGAAACATGGCGTATTAATTTTATGGGGTTTAATGGAAAAAATAGCTCTGAATGAACAACAGCTGAGCAGAAGCGCTTGTCGACCGCCGCGGAGAAATACGCGTCTGGTCTGAACGGGGGGTGCGCGGATCGCTCGCGATTTTCGGCGGCGCCGCGGCGCTTCCGCGTGCAGTGTGAACCTGGCGTGAGAAGGGAGCGCTCGATTTGTGGATTAACTCCCTCCTCCGAAACCTGTGATACCACAGTAACCACATCACATGCTAAACGGGAGGCGCCTAGAAAAAAACTAACGTCCCTCATCCCAATCCACCCGCAGCACTGTTTTAACACACACATCCTATCGTCGGATTATCGGAGGTATTAATAATTGTATCGGATTTATCGGGATGACGTCATAATTCCTATTATCGGGCCGATAATTATCGGTCCGATAATTATCGTGCATCCCTAGAAAATTTCTCATTAAATGTTGTATAACATTGAAAATATAACAGTCAAACCCTCTGACCTAATAATGTTTGATATGTGACAAAAGTACACACTATTGGTTTAATTATAGTAATAGCCTTTTACATCATCTGGAAATATTAAATTCAAAACATCTCAGCCTTATTCTTGCTTACCTTAGTAAACAATCAATCAATAAAATGTATTTAGTTTCAGACTTTATTTCATTTGTATTACCTTTCGTTAGGTTAAAGCAGTTCAAAGCGCCAGAAGAGACAATTTGACAATAATATAAGACAATAAAAAAACATATTAAAATAGATGTAAAAGCTTAAATAACAGTAATAGAAGTTAAACAATGAAAAGTAAAGACTAGATTAATAGAATAACAGTAAAAAGAGGATGCAATTTTTATGGCTGTGATTTTAATCAAACACAACTCTCATACAATAAACACAGTGAATAAAATAAGAGGCTAACTGATGTGAATAGAGCGTTCTTTATCAAAGGCCCTGGCTAAATAGGTCGGCTTCAACACTGTTTCAGCAGCCCTCAGATCCTCAGACGCACTGTTCCAGCGGTTTGGAGAATAATAGCTGAAGGCTGACTCACCAAAGGTTTTTCAGTCCTGCACTTTGAACAACGAGCAGACTCGTGCCAGAGGACTCGAGGGGCCACAACGGTTCACCCACAAGACCAAGAAGAAAAAATATGTTAAAATCATTATGGGGACCTTTAAAAAAACGGGGTGTTATGTGCTCTCTCAACTTACAGGCAGCTGTCGCTGATTTATATCCTTTTCTGTGTCGTTACAGTAGTCGAGCCGGCTCCATAAGAAAGCATGCATTCGTCTCTCAGTGTCACTTTAGAGGAATGATCTCACTTTAGCCGTGTTTTTGAGGTGATTTGTAGACATCCAGACGTTTGTATCTAAAATAGATTTTAAAGGGGAAATCATATAATATATATATATATATATATATATATATATATATATATATATATATATATATATATATATGAACACAACAACAGAGTCTGCTTGGTGACAAATCCCCTGCTCTGTGTACGTGTTTATGTTCATACAATCCCGAGTTGTTGCTGTGGGCCATCAAGCCGTTCCATATATAGTCGTGCATAGCATAAGTCACAGCTGTGAAATCCACAGGCCCCGTTCCACACCGCTGCTATATTTAGGTCATCGTGATCATTACATTACATCGATGGTAGCTAATAACTAATGATAGGACGGCATGCAAGTAATAAAATGCACACATTCTGTCAGCTCATCTAATGACGCACCTCCTTGGATCTCCCGATGAACGTGATAAAGTGTTTTCGGGGGGGGAAGATGACTAATTGTGGACTTTGAATCCTGGTTGTAAATCTCACCCAATCAAGTTGACTGAACAGTCATAAAGGTGAACAAGGTTGTAAAACCTACTTTACCCTTTAAAAAACTCTTACTCAACCCGACAAACGTAACGCTGCTTTTTTTATTTCCCCTAAATTGGAAAAGCATGGACATCAAATTACTGTGAAAAGGTCATCTTCCCGAGGAGGTAGACCACTGGTTTGTGACTCATTTTTGATCGTATCATAAAGGCCAGGGTTACGGTCTTTTCAGGTCTCAATTTAATAAATGAACCCCCCCGCCCTCCATCATTATCCTGTTAAAATGAGGCCCATTGTATCTAAGAGGAACGTCTAATTGGAAACACAATTATCTAACTTGCGTTTTTGCTCAAAGACATAATTGCTAAAGGTCAACAAATAACCTGAGACATCCTTCATGTTCTGTCTCGTTCAACAGCATGGTCACAAGTTCATTACGAGTCTACTCTCCTACGTCCCTCGTTACCATGGTGATTCACAAACTTCATCTTTTTACTACAATCCACAGATGAGATCCAGACCGCGTCCTGCACCAGGACTACAGACACCAGGTGCGAGTGCAAACAGGGGACCTTTGTGTCCCGGATCAGGCCTGCGAAGTCTGCAAGCGATGTGCCAAGTAAGTCTTTTTCTTGAAACTGGGTTTTCTAGGTTCTCGTCGTCGCACCATGCTGAATGTAGTTCGGAGAATGACTCTGTCTGTCTGGGTTTTCATTCTTTTAGCGTGCAATGTGATTAAAATTCAGACCCAGACTGGCAGAAAAACCCAAATGCAAGAATTTCTTGGTTAATTTACTCCATGCTGCCTTTTCCAGGAACTAAAAAAAGAGTCCTTCAGTCCATCGTTGTCTGTTTTTTTTGTACAAAAATTAGGCAAATTTGATGGTTGAAAAAGTGGCACGATGTGGGCCTTCACTTCAACATTTACTGCAGCGTAGGTTTTAATGATGCAGGGATTAAAAGGCAGAGGAGGATAATGGAGCTAAGAGCATCGGCCTCATTGGGAAATCATCTGTTGAGTGTTTGATGATTATTAATTTGCTCGCTCACGCAATCATTTTTTAAAAAAATGAGTCCGGAAGCCGACTTTAGTAAAGCCAAACTTTGCTTTTAATGTTCTCCTTTCGTTTCCCCTTAATGGATCCTACAGTGCTCCCTTGTTGTTTGAATGAACCGGTAACAACCATCCGTGCAAACCACACACAAGTCCCTGTACTGTGAAGGCGAGTTTAATTCCGACAGGCCGAAATCACACATTTGCCTCAAGTACTTCCCTCTTCAACTGGGGTTTTATTTTTTCCTTTCTTTGTGGGTTGAAATATCTCCCAGAAGAGTCCCTTTAAGGGTTCCTAGTCTCCTGGGGAACTATCCTTGCTGTCAAAAAGAGGGGGCTTTGGTGTTGAGGTTGAAGGATTTTGCAGTTTTTTTGTATGTTTTACTATTAATGCAATGTTTTTCTTGATAAATCCCAGGTGTAAACCGGGAGAGGAGGAGGTGAAGAAGTGCACGCCGTTGTCCAACACCGAGTGTCGGAAACGGGAACCTTCCCCGACCAAATCCTCCTCGGCCGTCCTTCCGCCCACGCCGACGTCTCCAGCAGATACAGGTAACATCACTGTTTCATGCAAAGACTTCCCTTTTAACCTCAGGGTTGTTTTTGCACTTAATCGTACATTATTTGATCCTTCCAGCTGCTGCTATATGGATTGTCGTGGCCTTCCTCATCTTCTTCTTCAGCATCGTCGCTGTACTGGCTGTGTGGAGGTTCGTCATCAGGAAGCGTTCCTGTGAAATCCCATGTGAGTTTTCTCATCAGGCGTCACCTTCACGATGGCGTGAAGTACGTATCTTTAACGCCGTTTGTCTGCTTTCAGGTTCAAAGAGCCACTGTGACTCCAGCGAAATTGTGAAGATCCCAATTGTAAGTTTTCATTTTGATTTCTCTCTTGTTGTTTTTTTTGTTTTTTCACAAAGTTTGTCACCATATCCTATCTTTTTTTAAATTTTATTCCTGCTCAGGACGAGAGTGGAGCCACAGCTGAGGAGAGACAGAATAATCAGAACGCCGGCCTGGAGGGCGAAGAGTCCCGGCCGGAGTCCCGGCCCCTGCTGCAGGAGACCGGGATGACCAAGGCCTCCCCTCCCCTCGAGGACGAGGACCGAGGACTGGGAGACAGTTTGCCCAACACCACCAGCTCGTCTCAAACCAGCCTGTCGGCGCTGCCCACCGCCGCGTCCTCCGAAAACACCCCGATCACCCTCCACGAGAACACCCCGATCACCCCGCAGCACAGCCCCGTCGCCGGCCGGCTGCAGCCTGCAGACATGGTACCCCAAACCCTCAAGTCCTGCCTGTGTTTATAAACATGAATCACCTGTGCTTCCATCCCTGATGTTTGCATTTGATGTTGCAGGATGATCCTCTGCAGCATCGCTTGGTGCCCCAACAAGGTAACCGACCATCTGCTAAAACATTTGAAACAGCAGCCAGAATCTCCTCAGGATCTCACATTATCTGCTTGATAGATTAATAATCTCATGACAGTCAGGCAGTAGCCCGAGCCTTTTGGGGGTTGGATCACGCCGTCTTTTTTTGGTGTTGTTTTTTTGTCATGCTACATTAAAAGAGGGCATGGCTTAACGGGTCTGTTTGATCCTCCTATTAAAGTTTTAATGTGTTTGTCGCCTGGAGGGGAATCGGGGGAAATAGGGAGGTTTAGCTCAGGAGGTAGAGCGGGTTGGCTGGTAACCGCAAGATTGCCGGTTCGATCCCCGGCTCCTCCTAGCTGAGTGCCTGGTGTCCCTGAGCAAGACACCTTACCCCAATTGCTCCTGACGAGCTGGCTGTCGCCCTGCGTGGTTGACTTTGCCGTCGGTGTGTGAATGTGTGAGTGAATGGGTGAATGTCAGTCATTGCTGTAAAGCGCTTTGGAGAAAAGCGCTATATAAATGAGGCCATTTACCAAATGATGATAAAGATAAACCGTTCAGTTTACTTACACAGGGTTGTGTCTTTGCATCTCTCAAATCTAAACTTCATGATCTGTTTCTTCTTTCAAGGGTCTGAGAAGTCCCTGAAGAAGAGCTTCGATCTGTTCGACGAGTACCTGGACGTGCGGATCCACAACAAGTTCTTCCGACTGATCGGAGTCAGCGACAACCACATCCGCATCGCGGAGAACGGCGCCCCCGGGGACAAAGTGTACGAACTGCTGAAGAACTGGATGCAGAGGCAGGGACTCAAAGCCGACATCAACGACCTGTTGGATGCTTTGCTCAGTATGGACCAGCGGCGCTCCGCCGAGAGCATCGCCTCCGCCGCGCTGCAGAGAGGCTACTACAAGCACGCGGACGCGCCCTGAAAATGAAGTAAAGTACTAAAAAAAAAACCTAAAAGCACACAGACACACGGTGGTGTGGACGTCGTGTCTCACGAACAGGCTTACCTCTTTGTGGCTGACCGGCCACGTATCCACAAAAAAAAAAAAACAAAGCCAGTAGTTTTAAAAAGAAAAACACAAAAAAGGGGAAGGCCGAGCTGTATTTATCAGAGCTCTGAAGATGTCGACTACTTGCCGAATGGAGGCGTATTAATGACGATGATGAAGAAGATGAGTGGAAATTTAACGACCACGAAGGCGTCCGCGTCCACAGGCAGAAACCGGCTGCATGTTTATAGGCCTCGAATGAAGCAAACATGCATCCACATACTGAACGCTTAGATGTCTCCAGGGTGCGTGTGTGTGTGTAGGTGTTTATGTGTGTGTGTGTGTCACACACACATCTGGTCCTCCACCCAGATCCCCACACAATGCACCAACCTGGAGACGAGGATTTACACTGGTTTTGTAGGAGTGGCATTAGCTCTGTCACTGATACTGTGCCTCCTTGATGCACTGACCTCTGGCACATGTAGGATTCATGCTATATTTGTTGTTTTCTTGATTTTAGGCTTCTCTGAAACGAAAATGTTACAGTTCTCTGACTTCACGGGCAAATATTGTCCATTTGGTTGCGACGGTCAAATTGCAGCTTTTACTAATCGTAAGTTTTTTTACCTCCTCGGTGCCTTTTTGATCCACTACATTTAATCAAGCCGTGTTGATTTCATGATGTTCATAGAGCTCAGTGATTCGGAAATGTTTTTATTTACAATCAACTTTTGTCGTCCGGTCTTTTTATATGTTCAGTGTTGCTATGCACATGACATCGTAGAAGGAATTTCACAAGTTGTTTCTGTTGGACAGCTGATGGTCACATGTTTCCCACGTAACGTGGACAACTTCAAAGGTCATTTTTTTATTTATTGACATATTTATTGTAATGAATAATAATTTTTATTATTTATATACCGTTGTCAAAAACGACCGTCCCCGCCTGGAGAAACCGGCACAGTGACAAACGTTTCTAAGCTTCAGGGGCAAAAAATGACTGAAATCAGAAATATTTTCAAGGTGCGGTTGAACCGTCAGTTCAGACTTCAGCGTTCGGCGCTCTGGTCCACACTGTCCATGTGTTCACGATGCTAAATGCAGACTATCATTTCAAATAAGAGGCAATCGTTCTAGAAAAATGAGAACTGACCTGTTGAGGTGAACCGAACGGTCCTCCTGTACGTGTGGCGTTCAGGTACGGACTGTTCAAATGAGATGAAGGAAATTACTTTTTTCTGGATTTTTAAAAAAAGAAGAAGCTGAAATTGAATTCTTTCACGTGTACATATGAATGTCCAGAGAGCACTGAAGTGTCTCCGTGTAAATATGCAGCTCTATTAACAAACCCCACAATGAATATCGTTGGTGTGAAGTTCTAAAGAACAGAAAACGCCAACCAGAGTTGTTGTTTTTTTGCCCGTTTTCCTGCAGTCTCTTTATGTATAAAGGAAAAAGAGTTACAGAGTTATATATTATTGCTGAAGAGTGATGCTACAGTGCTGGCACTGCCATCTATTGACAGACAATGAAAATACAGCCAGCATCAATTTCTAGGGATCCTATACACTCTCTCACTAAACATCCTCCCTTTTTACTTCCTTTTAAACATTTCTTTATTTAAAGAATGACTCTTCAGTCCTGCAGAAGCAGCGTGCATGTTTCGTTCACTCTGTCACAGTTCATGTGAGTTGTCTTTTTTCTTTTTGAAGAAACAAAACCACAAAAACAATTGTGTGTTTTTTTAGTTTGACATATCTCATTGCAAGTCCCAAACTGTTCAATTAACTTCCTCTTTACTTGTGTAAACTTCCCACCCTCTTAGTTATTGTTTGCTTGTCATGGATTTCAGATTATAAATTATGCAAATGCATCAAAGCTGTTTTTATGTCGATTTCAAATAAATGTTTTGTACAGATGAGCCAATTTAAAATTGTTTGAAGTTTACTTGTTTTTCATCCTTGGCCTCGACAGGAAAAAAAAAAAAAAGATAAATCACCTGAATGTTTCCTCCGGTTGTGCAGATCAGAATTACTACATAGAATATATAAATATAGAATTACATTGTCTTATTGTTAAATATTCATATCTGTCATATCACAGAAACAACAAAAGAAGATCACAGATGGTTTCATTCCTCAGACTTCACAATGTGTGTTAAACACAAACATGGAGATTATTATTATTATTATTAGCTCGTCTTTGTGTGCACAAAAATATATCAAAACCAACACTTTTTTTTAAAATTTTTTTTTAGAAATACCAGTATAAATTGTATTATTCATATTATAGATATTTAAATGTAAAATCATAAACACTGAATAAGACATAAAAGTTTTCGCCTGCTTGTTCATCCAGTTATTCTGGACATCTGTGTTTTGACGACTCTTCTCTCAGGATGTTGCATTCACTGACACTGCAGGTAAAATTAGACATCCAGGTTATTTCTCTGTGTGTCTCCTATTGCTGGAGTATTTAGTGTGTCCTTTTCCTTAAAGTAAGACGCCGGATATAAGTGAGGAGACTTCCTCCTTTGTGTCTCACTGTGGAAACCTCCTCTTCATCAGGGCTTCTTCCTCGCCGCCTTTGCCTATTATAATCGGGGTAAAAATGACTTCCGACTCTTTTCATCACTCCGTCGAAGAAATAGAAATGATTGTACTCGTCGTCGTTGGGAAGGCCGTCGTCTGCATGTGTGGGTTCCTTCGAGGAAACCGCCTCTGATCCCGATCCGGCAGATCTCTCCGCACAGCGTTTCCACCCGCGATGCATCAAACCTCTGCAGAGTGGCGGCTTGTCATCGTCTGCAGTCTGTGGAGGAGAAGGTTTCCATCAGTGCTGAGAAAGAACAGTGAAGCGTGACTCATTTCAAGTTACGGCACATTCATGTTTTTTTAATTGGCTGTATATAATATATGCTCTTTAAGATCAATGATTAAGTGGGGGAAAAAATCCAATAATATTCTCATTTCCCTTCATGGATGACATTGTTTTCTCATCCTTGCATCATCATCGGTTTTATTCAACTTCCTGTTGGATAGAATCATCTCTGTCTTACACACATTTCTGTATTTTAACAATATCCCTCTGTTTTTATGCAACACTTCCTCCAGCTAGAAATGTTGGAAGAAAAGATGATGCTCATCTTGTTCCAGACAGATGGTAATTAGCTTAGTTTAGCACAGAGACTGGAAACGGAGGGAAACAGCTAGCCTAGCTCAGTCTGAAGACAACCAGCATCTCCAAAAGCTCATTAATACATTTCAATCTGATTTAACACGTACAAAAAAATGTGTCATTTTATTGGCGTTATGTTGTGACGTTTTTATACTTTGGTCTTCAAAGGTTTTTCTCACCCATTTCCACTCTAAGCTAATCTAAGCTAAGCTAATCGTTGCTAGCTGCAGCCTCACATGTTAGCATTGTTTTTCTTGTTCTTCTGACACTGAATGAAAATGTCGATCCGTTCCTTTTACTCTGACCGAGGACTCGACTTACTTCCGGAAACCTGTCCGCAGCTTCTTTGTGGACTGTGGGAGGTTTTGAAGAGCTAAAAGAGTCCTCTTTTGGGATCTTGTTGGACTCTTTCAGGTTCCGGCCTGCTGGTTACGACTTCACGGCGTCTGCTCGTATCAGCCGGGCGTCCGGTCTCATCCTGAGGCCTGAGAAGGACTTCTTGGTCTTGGTGTCGGCCTCCATCTGTGTCGGCGACGGCGGCGGCGGCGGGGTATCTGGTCCCGGCGGTCCTTCTGGTTCCCGCTTGCCTCCCCGTTTGAAGACTAACGTACTTGTCATGGTCTCTTTCATCCACGTTTTCGCCGTCGTCGTCTCTGTTGTTGCCCTTTCTCCGTCCGTCTCTTTGAGCGAGGGCGGCGAGGGCACGACCGGCTCTTCTGACGCCACATCTCCCTCTTGTTTTCTGTGATTTATGCCCATATTTGTATTTCCAGGAGGTGAAGCGTTAGCCTCCGTGCTTCCCGCCTTCTCTTCAGTCTCTCTGACCTTCGTATATGCAGACGCCGTAGTTACTTCGGCTTTACTTTTTATATTTATTCTCTCTGTTCTCTCCTGCTCATACATTTCTAACAGGATTCCTTTCAAGCACTTCAATTCAATAATAAAGCTCTCTTTTATAACTTTGGTCGGGTCATCCGGTGCCTTTAATGGTGTTTTTACTGTTTTCCACCTGGTGCCTGCGTTCATAATAAGTTTTCTCTCCAGCTCTGTTTGTGTCTCCCTCTCCAAGTCTGGGAGGAAAAACATAATGAAGACTTTTCCTCCCACCTCGGTCAGCGTTTGTTTGGTGTCAACGTCGTTATTATGTGTTTTGTTCGTAGAAACTCGAAGGACGTACGCGATCGTATTTGCATGTGATCGTCGTGTTCCACCTTCCTGAAACCCTGCGTGTTTGGTGATTACCATCCCCTTGAAATCCT
The DNA here is from genome assembly GCA_029853015.1 of Chelidonichthys spinosus. Taxonomy (NCBI): domain Eukaryota; kingdom Metazoa; phylum Chordata; class Actinopteri; order Perciformes; family Triglidae; genus Chelidonichthys; species Chelidonichthys spinosus. The sequence goes on from CM056840.1 coordinate 16,709,089, forward strand.
CTTTATTATCATCATCATAAGCAGCCTTTATGTTGGCCGGCAGTCTATTTGTGGACCCCGTCTTCCCTCCGGCTACCAGAAGGAGTTGCCCCGCCACGTAAACTCTATCATCGTCAGCATACACTTTTAAAGGACGTCGCTTCCCAGCGTTTTTTTGCAAAAAGTTCAAACGTTGATCTTTCATTATGAGTCGGACTGACTTTCCCAGCACCTCTAATTGTGACGCATGTGAGGTTTTGGTTGAAGAGCTGCCAGAGTGCAGATCGGCAGCTCGGAAGACTTCCTGTTGACGAAGTTTGGCTCGTCTGTCGTGCTCCTTGAGGATGTCCATCCCTCGCCGCATGCTCTCTTTTTGCCTCATTTGTGGTTGAGCAATCTGTCCTTTGGATATTTTCCTGATATACGCAGCTGCTCTTATTTCCCCCTCTTTAAAACGGTGGGAAATGATCAGCGTTGTGGCGCCGCGGTAGCTCTTTGTCAGCGCTTTCTGCCATTGAAATATGGTGTCGGGTTCCCGGCTCTTGGGTCCCTCCAGTGAGAGGGCCTGAACATCGGGGCCCGAGGCGGTGGCTCCGTGATGATGCAGTGTCTGTGAGTTTATTACGTCCGTGGCAATGTGGCTGGTCTCGCTAATAACACGCCGCGGCGGCGGAGTGCCTGACCTCAGCAGAAATACTGGAACTCTTTTTCCCTTTCCAAGAAGAAGAGAAACAACCTGGAGCGAAAGGAGAAGAGGAAGACAAAGAGGTTACACAAAAACTGCCACCATGCACAAATGCATGAACGGTCACATAAAAAAACATTTAAACTACACTTCTTGCCGGGAGCTCGGCTCCAGGGATTTACTTTAGTCCGGACGGACATTCCTCAATAACTACTAAGATTGACTTTTCATCTGGCGCCATCATCAGGTCGTAAATTTACCTCCTCCAATAGGCTGCTTTATGACCAACTAGAGTGGTGGAGCAGGAATGAATCCGAAAAACCTGGAAATGAGTCTGCAGTTTTGCAGTCTTGAGTTTTCTTTTTTTAACGTTTCTCTTCAATTTGATTTGATTTGACCTTTATTTTCCTTGAATACAAAGTACTATAATTACATGGCGTGAAATACATAATACAATTATGAAATATAAAAAATAAAAAAATCTTTTAGGAGGGACAGGAGGAAGCTATGCTTAGCATGCCCCTTCATTACATTATCACATATCATTTACATATAATTTCAATTTACATAGCTCCAATATCTGTGTGAAATAGTCATTATCCAAATTTTGAATATGACCTGTATATCCTACACAAAATAATAATAAATAACATACAATACATAATACCTCTAGATCACTTTAAATCTCCATTCCTTGATATTTGTTCATTAATACCTGCATTTGAATGTTTTTATGTTTGTGAAAAGTTTTAAATGTCTTCGTTGCTAAAGTGGTATTCGTGCACTCATGTGACGTTGGTGTAGTTACTTTAATTAACTCCTTTAAATAAAGTAATTTTTTTTGTTTGCCATGGAACTTTTTTTTTTTTCAAGGGGAACAATTTTTGATGCTAACACCGCCGAGGCAAATGTAGTGTTTTATAGCTAATTAGCACATGCTAATGCTAACAGGGTAAACGATGGCAAACATTTAGCCTGCTAAACAAGCAGCATTGCTAACGTTGTTAGCATTAAGTGCTGCTAGCACTAGTTAGGTTTCCAAGGCATGGAGGGACATTTTTAAACTTTTAATGGTTCCTTTTTTCGTCGTGCTTTAATGTGTGCAACTTTAACTTTAATGGCTTGCGGTCCCCGCGGTACTCTACACTAACTACAGGTGGCGTCTATCCGGGCTTAATGGTTCAGTAGAGAGAAAGTAATCTCAGAGGGCACTTACTTCTGTTGCAGTTGCACTTTCAGTACATTTATTCTTCTTTATTACTGTCTAATTCTGATTCATCGTCTACTTTGTAATCATCTTTCTAAAGTCTCCGGGTCTCCGAGGTCTTTTTCTGCCCGGAAACCGAAGAAAGGTAGATTCACACTAAAAGTTTCTCCTATAAATACTCTGCACAGATGCAAAAACATGCGGCGTGTCAGATATTCTTATTAGCGACGGTGTTTAATCAGTATGGAAATAAAGGTTGCCGTTATTCTTTGTGTAATGATGAGATTTTAGGTAGTGTAATTTTGAGGACGCTGGACTGTGACAGATCCAGCTGGTATGCTGATAATTCATGCAGACACTCGGGAGCAGAACAGAGAAACTGAAACAAAAATGAATAATAATGTGCTCATGGAGAATGTGGAATACAGAAGTTGTCTGTACATCAGAAGGGGGACGGCGTTTTGTTGATAAAGTACAGATTTAGAGAAGCTTCTATGTATTTTTAGAGATTCAAACCAATACTGAGGTAAGCATACCAGCGCTGGGATATGACTCCTATGGATTATTCCAGAGTGCAAACATCCAGGAGCATCATGGTCCTTGTGTGTCCTGTAAAAAGTGGTGGTCTCCAGTCCCAGAGGAGTCCTCCGACCCCTTTGATCCAGGACCCAGTCTCTGTCTCCTAGAGGACTCAGGTCTGAGACCATCAGGGAAACCAGCAGCAGCCACGGCCTCATCGTGCTGACTATGAAGACTTATGAAAACAGAAACGCCGTTATCTTTTACTGCTTTACCTTCTCGCCTCACTTTGTATATGCAAACCGCTGCAGTGTGACGACTCTGCTCTCTCTAACGAGCTGCAGGAATCACAAAGAGTTTCAGGGACGTAAAACCTTCCTCATGTAGCTTCTCCACTTCACATCAAACCGGTGGTTTTTGTATAATGTTCACAACGAATCCCATGAAAACAACCAAAACTGTGCATCCAAAGCCTGATATATGTTCCTCCTCTGTGCCAAAGAACTAACTGTTCCTTCGTTACAATGCCCATTACTGCATTCCCTGGAATCATTTGATCCCAAATATAGTAATCTATAGTAATCAAATATAAATCTTACTATTTGTCAAATGTAATGTTGCGAAATCGCTGATGTAGAAATGCCAATATATGCATAGCCAATAGGAGGTCCTCGTCGAAGAAAAAAAGTGTAGAATTCCTACAAACCTATTATTAGTTTGTTCAATGATGTTGTTTATTTCATATTATTAACGTCTCTTTACTGACAAAATGTTCAAAGACATCCTGCTCTTTTGAGGCAGGTGCAGATAAAAAGTTGTTTTGCATATTATCAGATTGTGTCCCAAAGAAGACACCCACTGCTTCGGTCAGGAGGAACGCCACGGTGCATCATTGTCGCCTTTCCGTCGGCGTAGCAACAGGTAAGAATTTATTCTGTAAAGACTTAAGTTAAGTTTACAACTTAGTGCCTGTGTTTCATTGTATGCAGAAGGAAGTGTATGTTTGCTCTCAGATCGCATGTCTCACACAGAACTGAAATGTATTGACAGGAAAATATGGCCGAACTGTAGATGTCGATGTCTTTCTTCAGTAAAATTCTATCACGTGTGGAGTGGATGGTGTTGTGTGTTTATGTAAAACTAACTCCATAATGTCACCATTGTACTCCGGAGACGGTTGTGGCTGTAAAATCCTAAAATGTAAATGTTTTATTGTTATTATTATCAGTCAAATGCTCATTCAACAGTGTGGGTTAAAGGTTAGAATGCAATATTTGAAGAAATGTAAAAAGAATCCAAAGCTAAAAGTTTATAAATAAAGTATTAAACTGTGAGTTGGGAGGGGGTTATTCCAGGTTATGATGAATATCTCTTTTTTCTTCTTTTTTTTAAAACACAGCCTCAAGCAAAACGTGCATCCCCGACTAGCTGTAGCAGTCATAAAAAAAATATTTAAAAAAATGGGAAATATCAACACCTCGAGCCAGATGAGCAACTTCAGCAAAAGGAACGTCCGGGTGTTCATCTCGGAGAAGGCCCTGGAGATCGACGCCTTCCTCGCCCCCCAGGCCGAAGGCGACGGCCAGATGGCGTCCGTTCTTTCTGGCGGGAAGAAGCAGTTCGTCTTCAGGGACGGCGGCGTGGACGGCGTGGACGGCGTGGCCTGCGTCCGCGTGCTGGCCTCCCAGACGCAGCACGTACCCTGGGACGCCCAGCGCTTCCTGTCCCTCTTCGTGGAGGACGAAGATGATGAGGGCGTTTGCGCCAAACAGATCATGCACAACATGGCGCTGAGCGGGCCGGTCACCGTGCTGCTCTACGACCTGTAGAGGTCACGGCTTTTCAAAGCGTGGTCACCGTTCTCTTCTCATTTGTCAAACCATTCAATGTTTTGTGAGTTTCGTAATCGCCACCAATAAAAACATCAGCTGCAGCTTCACGGTCCTCCCCCTTTTGCTTTTTATTGTCATTGCAAAGTATGATGAAGTCACACGCTCGCCATGCGTGACCGAGACGTCAGCGATCATCTGCTTCGGTGCAGATCTCAGGATCGTCGCTGAACAGTGGAGGCTTTCTTCCTCGCGGAGGTCGGTGCTGAATGTCATGACAAAGCGAGGAAGTCGCTTTCACGCACGTGGTTGTTTTCTTTTTTGAAAAAAAAAAGGGCAGGAAAATGTATCAAAAATCCCACTTTAATAAGAATCCAGCTTGAATCTGCCAGAAAGCTTAACTTTATAAATCAATCTTCATCATCAAGCATGTAGAAGCAAACAGATTACCCCTTTAAAATGAAGAGCAGTCTGTTGTATAATCTGATTATAACATCTGATAAAATGAAGAGCATTCTCATATATAATCTGATTATAATATATCATCAAATGAAGAGCAGTCTGTTGTATAATCTGATTATAACATCTGATAAAATGAAGAGCATTCTCATATATAATCTGATTATAATATCTGATAAAATGAAGAAAGTGTTATAATCTGATTGTAATATATGATAAAATGATGAGCATTCTCATAATATGATTATAATATTTGATCAAATGAAGAACACTATCATATATAATCTGATTCAATATCGGATTAAAAAATTAAGAGTATTCTCATATATAATCTGATTATAAAATCTGATAAAATGAAGAGCAATCTGTTGTATAATCTGATTATAAAAACTGAGAAATTAGGAGCCTTCTCATATATAAACTGATTATAAAATCTGATAAAATGAAGAACATGATCATATATAATCTGATTATAATATCTGATAAAATGAAGAGCAATCTGTTGTATAATCTGATTATAAAAACTGATAAAATAAGGAGCCTTCTCATATATAATCTGATTATAATATCTGATAAAATGAGGAGCCTTCTCATATATAATCTGATTATAAAATCTGATAAAATGAAGAACATTATCATATATAATCTGATTATAATATCTGATAAAATGAAGAACATTATCATATATAATCTGATTATAATATCTGATAAAATGAAGAGCAATCTGTTGAATAATCTCATTATAAAAACTGATCAAATAAGGAGCCTTTTCATATATAATCTGATTATAATATCTGATAAAATGAAGAACATTATCATATATAATCTGATTATAATATCTGATAAAATGAAGAGCAATCTGTTGTATAATCTGATTATAAAAATTGATAAAATAAGGAGCCTTCTCATATATAATCTGATTATAATATCTGATGGAAAAACACATTTGTCAAATGTGTTTGTAATGTGTTTTTTTGTAATAATTATCCAGATCAAACAAAGAGAAAAAACATGACCAGGCAAAAAGTGAGTTTTGTAAAGTGAATTTTTGTATATTTGACAAAACCTCGTCCTAAGAAGAAACGATTCCGACCGCGATGACTTGAACCTCCAGGACTCGGAACCCCCTGACTGCTCAGATGATCTACTGCGTCTGATCGGACTTGAAACACAAACGCGGAACGATGGGAGATTTGATGCTTTTGGTTCTGCTTTTTGGGAGGGATGGTCTTCAGATACAAAGGGAATAAAGAGACCTGAGTGAAATGAGAGAGAGACACTCGTCACGAGTGGAGTGAGGGAGTCACGACGTGGACGGTTTAGTCTCAACGGGAGAACATGATGGATGAAAGGTTTTTCCTTTAACATTGATTTGTTTTTGTGTGTGGATTGAAGAATCCTGAAAAAAGTACAGCAGAACCATTTTTGGCATCTTTTTACTTCCGTAGACGCACCTTCAATCCAGAGGTAAATATCATCTTTCTTTTCTGCTTATTACTTTTAACTCTAAATGCATTTGTTTGTTGATTTGTCATCAAAGACACAATAAAAATAGAGAAAATTAATAGACAATTTATTTTATTTAAGCACCCGGTTGTGTTATTATATGAGCTTGTGCCCACCAGTCTGTGAAGTAGCAGCTACACCTTTTAATGACAGTACAATGCTACTAGTTACACTGATAATCCAGTTAAATCATCAGTATATAACGCTAATAATAATAATAATAATACATTTTATTTATATCAGGACACCCAAGGACACCTTACAAAACATTAATGAAAGCAACACAACAGATTTAACAGTAGTAAAAGTAAAAAGAAGTTCAAACATTTAAGACGATGAAAAAAGGCTGATATAAGTGTCTGTTATGCTAATCTAAAGAGATTTAAGTGTTTTGTGTTGTGATTTGAACTGATAAAGAGAGTCCAGAGTCCCGCCAACAAACTTCAGTGATCTTCTTCTTTATTTTTGTTGTTTTCTCCTGCCACGTCTCGTACGTTCACCTCCAGCCATGAGGCCGTCCGTGTCCTTCCACCTGGCCTACATGCTGTGTCTGACTCTGGGCTTCCTCTGTCTGCTCTTCGTGAGCTGCTGGAGATCTCTCTGGCGAGGCGGATTCTCCTGGGACGGTTCGGCTCTGCAGTTCAACTGGCATCCCGTCCTCATGGTGTCCGGCCTGGTGGTCGTCTACGGCTACGGTACGTTACGTTATACAGTGAGGTGACGGGGAGACGTAAACGAGAGAATGGACCTCACGTTCTGAAAAGTGAAGCCAAGCCTTAAACTTGCATTCTTCCCTGCTGGCCATCAGGGGGCGACGCTGATGTCCGATTACATGGAAGTCTCTGTAAACATGAGTTTATGGTCTCAATCTCTAGTTTCAAGTCTTCTTCAATCCAGCATGATGTTAATTTAGTACATTATGGTCCATTTAGAGTCCACCAGACCAGAAAGCAGGGGATGCTTTAGGGGGCGGGGCTACCTTGTGATTGACAGGTCGCTAACGTACTACCCACAGCCTCGTGAATGTCTCTACCACGCTACAATCAAAATCCAAGATGGCATCGACACTCCACAAGACTAGTCCACTTCTTAAAGTCTATGGCAGAGATCTTTAACAGGGGGACCGGGACCCCTAGGGGTTCCGCAGAGTTACTACATGGGGTCCCTGAAATTATTTGATCCCAAACTTTTTTCTTCCAAAAATATCAAATATGTCCAAAAATACACCTTAGCATGAATAATGCCAATTAAATGTATGAATATATAAGTATAAAAGTACTTTTATACATGACTGCACTACATATTATTATAGGCCTGGTTTAATAAGGAATATAATTTTAAATGATATGTAATAGGGGGTCACTATAAGTCCTTGGCCTGAAAAAGGCATCTGGTCTACGGGATCGACTAAATAACAGAAAAGAGATCCGGAGGGAGTTTGGAGGAGAGCCGCCGCTGCTCCTTGGCTTTTGGAAAAGGGGGTCAAATGAGGTGATTTGAGGGTCTGATCTGGATTGCCTCTATTTGGAGGTTTTCCAGGCACGTCCAACTGGTATAGCAGGCTCCGGGGCCGACCCCAGAACACGCTGCAGGGATTAGATCTATCTTGTCTGGCCTGTGAACCTCTCTGGGCCCCCCATGGAGGAGGCAGGGAAACAAGGCTGGGGGGACGGATATCTGGAAGACCTTGATGGATGGATGGACTTAACATTCTTAACAGAGAGCTGGTACCAAGTGGAAGTGTGGAATTTGACAAATATGAGCATTTGCCAGGCTGATGAGTTGCATTTTGGGGCTTTAAGTCATAAAAAAAATCCTTATTAACAGTATTTGTCGCATACAATATAAACTCCCTATCAACACTGTACATACTAACAATGTACGACAGAGAGTTCCAGCAACTGATTTTTGTTTACGGATGTAAAAATCATTTCTCACACGTCTGAGCTGAAAGGTTTTTTCCCCTCTCCCCGCTAAAAACTGATTAAAAACTGAATGGAATTTTTTTTTTTTTTTTTCAAACTCCTTCACTTGTTGTGCATTGACTAAATGATTCGGACCTTAATATGTACGTGAAAATATCAATTTAATGCTAAATATGGAGTCGTTTAAAGCCATTTTCAATGAGGAATGTGCTGTTTACATAATTTGTTATTGGACCCTGCATGTGTGTGTGTGTGTGTGTGTGCAGCGATCATTGTGTACCGCATACCCTTCACCTGGACGCAGAAGAAGCTTACCTGGAAGCTGGTGCACGCCGGTCTGACCCTGCTGGCCCTGGTCTTGTCCATCGTGGGCCTGTGTGCCGTGTTCGACTTCCACAGAGAGTTCCACTACCCCGACATGTACTCGCTGCACAGCTGGGTGGGCATCTGCACCGTGGGGATGTTCGCACTCCAGGTGAGGAGGAATGATTAGTATATGCTGGAAAAAGCGGTGAGGGAAAAAGTGGAGGGACCCCAGATTACATATTGTATAATGGCTTTTTTTTTTGTCTTTATTTTCAGAATAATGTCATACTGATAAAAGGGTATAGAGTTTTAGGATTATAGCATCATAGTCTGAAGAAAGAATATACTTTAAAAAGAAGCAAAATTGGTTTTATTTTTATTTTTACAGATACTCATCCTCATTTTGGTGGAATAACTACAGAATAAATATGTACAAAATGCAATTATTTGGGTAAAGTTCATATTTATGTTGACAGATTTCACTGTGCTTCTCCTGTCTTTAAATCCTAATGTCGGTTTGTAACTCCCCCTAGGGGTTCCAGACCCCCTGCAGTATCTCTGCTGACCCCCTAGGGGTCCCGGACCCCCTGTTGAAGATCTCTGCCCTAAATCATTGTTGTGTTTGTTTCCACCACATAGTGGCTCGTCGGTCTAGCTGGCTTCCTGCTTCCCTGTTCTGGGCAGTGGTTCCGCAGCGCCCTGAAACCAGTCCACATCTGGATGGGGACCTCCATCCTGGTCCTCAGTCTGATCTCCTGCATCAGCGGTATCAACGAGGACCTGTTCCTGAGTCTGTAAGTGCCTTGATGGGATGACTACACATCCAGCATGCACAAAGACAACCAGGCTTGAACTCCGTTTCTCCGTCCCCGCTGTAGTAACGGAGTCTCCGGGGAAACGTACAACTCCCTGCCCACTGAAGCAAAGTTTGCAAATTCCCTCGGCGTCTTCATCGTGGCCTTCGGATTGGTCGTCCTCGGCATCCTGTCCAGAAGCAGCTGGCAGCGGCCGGAAACAGAGGAGAGTACTCATGTGAGTGAATGGATGACTTATTATTATGAAGCTATATTGATTGTACTTCAAAATTGTCTTTTTGGGTGAAATATTAATCCAGGTGTCATTTTAATTGCAGCTTCTGCTCCATGAAAACAGCACATGAGAACATGAGATACTCTGCAGGAAGACATAAAAGAAGAGCACACACATGTGGAGAGGATCTCATCAAAACCTTGCTTTTGTTGTCAAATAACTGTCTTGATGAGTTTCTATTTTGTTTTTTTGGAGAGAAAACAAACAGCGATGACAAACTCTGTAATTCAGCCTGCACACCAGAAGCCAGATATGGAGCCAGATGTTGGTATAGGGTTGCTGCTCTGTGAAAAAATAAAAATAAATAAATTAACATTTGTTGTCAGTGTCATATGTAAATATGTGGGTTTATATTTTAATTTGTCTCTCCTTATCATGTACAATCAGAGGTAATCTTTTAATGGCTCAAAAGCAATAAAATAAATAATAAATACATCTAATGTTCTTAACAAAGTCATGGTATCCTATCTTGAATAAATTCATACTATGATATCATTTTTTTAAATTAACAAAGTCGTACTTTATATTTAAAAAAGGTGATAAAATGTCATAGTATACTACGTGTGATGACCCTAGTCATCCACAAGGGGTCGGTGTTTTTCCACCTGCCTCCTCTTTGTCTTGCAGGATGACGGATCCTCACATGGATGTGCTCCACTTTTGTTTCCTGTACCTTCAGGTATTTGCACATTTTCACACAAGCTTATATTAATGAAAATTGAGTTTTCACATACCTGTCGGTTATTTTTTTGGTTAAGTATTAAAAAAATGTAAAAAAAAAAAAAAAAAAAAAAAAAAAAAAGGAAAAAGAAGACCCCAATATTACTTTTTACTGGTGTGGTCATCCTTTGATGCAACCTTTGATCCCGACTGTTATATTATGGGATAATCTTTGATGATTTTTTTCTAATCATATTAAACATTACACAGGATCTTTAAACTGGATTTAATCATAACAAAAAATATAAAAAAATGAATACATAAATAAATAAATCATAACTTTAATAAACAGTCACACGTTTGTTGTATAATGCCTGTCAAATAACTAATCTAAAAAAAAGGGAGAGAAAGTATGGAAAGAAAAGAAAAGAAGAATAAACCATTTAAAAATGAACGTCTCTATAGTTGTAGTACTCCTCGCGGACTGCGGGCGGCAACGTAACATCTTAAGACCGTTTCCAAAATAAAAGACGAAGAAGAAGAAGAAGCGCTTCCTGTCCGGTGGTCACCAGTTAGCCTGTCATAACAACCAGCTTAGCATAGTAGCTAACCCCGATAGGACAGTTTACCCTGTCAAAATGGAAGTAAACCAAGCGAAACAGGAACACCTTCTTGCATTAAAAGGTATTTTTATTCTGAAATATAAACTCCAGATGACATGTTGGGATTAAAACTGACGCGGGAGATATTTGTTGGCATTTTGTTGTGGTTGTTAGCTGCTAACAGCGCTAGCGCTATCGAAATCAACATTTCACACTCGATAGTGTGTAATTTGAGAGGATTGTGGATGTGTGAAGTGTAGCTTCATGTAGTATCTTTACTGTTGTTGGACCTCAAAGCCGGAACCGAAATACACCGTGTAGCGATATATAACAGCAGGAATTATACCATAATATCAGATAGCTTTTGCTAGCTAATTTAGATGCTAAATTAATTGAGAGACAAAACGCCAATCTAACGGTTTCCCAAAATGAGGGGATTGTACTCACTAGCTTTGTCATCTTTGATATGCTTCTGTAAAAACTGACTCGTCTACTGTTTATACTTTATTATTTATATAATATTTAACCAAGGATGCTGTGTAACACTTGACAGCTAAATGATGTCAGTCAGCTGACGTCACTCGATTCTGTGATGGATTTATAATTATAATAACTTATTTATATAGAACCTTTTTTATAAAATACAGTTTACAAAGTGCTTTTGCAAGCAGAATATAAATATGGTCAGATACACAAATACAACACATTAAAATGAATACAATATTTTTTGTTTTGTTGTATCTCATTTTTGTTTACATGTATTTTTTTATTCATTTCATTTTATTTTAAAGCACTTTGAATGACAACAGTCTATGATATTGTGCTATATAAATACAAATGACTTTGACATTAGCAATAACTCAGAACTCTATTTTCACATTCATAGGTATTGTTTATTGTGGAGTTGTTTAGTTTATTATTGTTTATAGTATAGTTTGCACTGTATATATACACTGTATATGAATATATCTATTCTATTCTTTTCTAGCAGAAATACGATGAAAGGACAATAAAATAAATATAAATATATATAAATATTGAAAGGTAAAACAGGCGACATAGCATAATAGTAAAAGTCTATAAAAGTGTGTTTTCAGAAGTGATTTAAAAGAGGACACTGATTCAACAATTCAGTACATATTTAATGTTGTTTATATTGTTTATTTATAAAATGAATTAAGTGCTGGTCCCAGATCTTGCTTTGAGATGTATTTGGTGCAGGCAGCTGCTAATAAAAGTACCTGTGACACAAACTAGACTTAGATTTATTGTTATTTAGTTATTATTTATGCATTACAGCCAAATACTACAAAATGCAACAACCCGGCGACATGTGTCCCATCACTAACCGATGTGTCTTCCTTCACAGTGATGCGGTTAACAAAACCGACACTCTTCACAAACTTGCCGGTGACGTGTGAAGACCGAGATCTGCCAGGTGAGCCTGTCTTCTAGACTTGACTTTCAGAGCCTGCGTGGCTTTTAATTCCTCAGGTTCACAGATGCGTTTGCAGGGTCACCGACATGCACAGACGAGGTAGGTATGATACCTCTTGTAGTGGCCATTTGTACGTCAAACATATCAATCGTAATCATAATCAAAGGGCCACTGACGCACCATGGGGTTTTTGGTGTTTTTTTGATGGTTTATTTTCCAACAAGCAAGCAAACTAAAGAACATAGGATGGCTCCTGCTGCCTCTCTTATGCTGGTAAAAAAGAAAAACATAAGCCTTCCCAGGTGCATTCTGGTCCTATACCTGAATTTTTCCTATTTTTCTGATGTATTTACTTCCGCAAAGTTTCACACAAACGAAATCTTTAAACAACATTTTCTCTATAATATCGTAGCAGAAAGACAACATGTATTTCATTTAGGTTGACATCTGTACTGGAGTCTGGGGAACCTTCTCCTACTGAGAGGTTCGCTGTTTGTTTTCCAGCACAGAGCTCCTTGAAACCCATAAATCATGCTGACACTTCTCGGTAGGATCGCTATTTATATGAGAGGATGAGCGATGAAGATGACGGCTTACCTTTTCGACTTCCCAAAAGATGAATTAGTTGAATTTGACATTCGAAACATGAAACCATTTTTCGGCTTCATAGATGGCATATCATTTCCTGTCTGGAGCCTTTAGCCTTCAGCCGCAGCAAAATGAAAACCTTTTTTCAGCTTTATCAGATCCATGAATTCAAACTGTGATGTGATCTGAACAGTGAGTTCACTCCTGCTTACTGCAGAATATTCCATATTTTTCACATACGATATTACTGTTATTAGTAACAGACATAGAAGTAGACCTATTAGTATTCATGATTGTAGTAGTATATTATTAATATGAGTCAATGAAACCTGGTCCTGTATTTCTCTCTGTGATCCTCCCTGAAGAACGCTTCAATAAAGCTTTACGCCTCTACATCCAGTTAACATCCTCGCGGTCCACAGACAGACAGGACTGTGTTTTTGGCTACGTGCATATGAATAGACATGGATTGACATTGATATGTTGATGCTACTGGTAGAGTTTATACATTCTGAGAGATCATCTCTGTCTACAGAATTGTTATTATAGCAGTATTGTGAATGCAAAACTTTGTTTTCTTCTGTTTTTGATACTGGTGTTTGACGTTCAGCGTGTTTTTCTCGTGTCTTTTCCTCTGCAGGCGATTTGTTCGGTCAGCTCATGAGGGAGGACCCCTCCACCATCAAAGGAGCAGAGGCTTTGATGCTGGGAGAGATGCTCACTTTACCCCAGAACTTTGGGTAAGAAACGCCAACCAGCTGCTCTTAAGTGCTTTTTATGGAGCAAACCTCTGTTTGGATGTGACTTTTCCCACGTCTCCTCATCACACAGGAACATTTTCCTCGGTGAGACGTTCTCCAGTTACATAAGTGTGCACAATGACAGCAACCAAGTAGTGAAGGACATCCTCGTGAAGGTACTGTAAAAAGCCTTCAGGCGCTTATTGCACACTTTACGCCCCCGTTTTGACCCCCTGATCCTCCACAGGCCGATCTTCAGACCAGCTCACAGAGGCTCAACCTCTCGGCGTCCAACTCGGCGGTAGCGGAGCTCAAACCCGAGTGCTGCATCGACGACGTCATCCACCACGAAGTCAAAGAAATAGGCACTCATATGTGAGTGTTTCCTTCCGCCTTCTTAACTGACCAACACTTTTGTTTTTTTACAATTCTGATGGTTTCTATCCTCTCCAGCTTAGTTTGTGCAGTCAGTTACACCACCCAGTACGGGGAAAAGCTCTATTTCCGGAAGTTCTTCAAATTCCAGGTGAGTTATATTTAAAACGTTCTCATTAGACGACGGTGGCAAACTCCTGCACGAGCTTGGAGGAGAGCTGAGAAATATCACAAGTCTGCAACAGAGCAAATAACCCTCCTAGCTATGGATTCGGTGTCTCTCAGTGTCTTTCTGACTAAATGTAACCCAGTTTTATCCCTCGGATTTCCTTGGAAATATTTGAAAGTCTGTCGAATGGAGGTGCAGTGCGAGAAAACGACAGCGTTCAGTTTGCAATCTATTCTCAACCAGGTTTTGAAGCCGCTGGACGTGAAGACAAAGTTCTACAACGCCGAGGTGAGTGAGCGCTCGTATCGCTTCACCACGCCGCTCTGCAAATAGAAGAACCGTATCGTATGACAGGCGTAGGCAACATGCTTCACATCATGTTTCATGTCATAGTTAGCAACATTTCCACATGTCAGTACGGGCAGTAAATGTAAAAACGGTCTCATGGAAACGGACTTTTAAAGTCTGGAGATCAACAAGCAGAGATAACAAGCTGTTTCTTTCCTTTTCTTCATTTTCATCCCAGTAGTTTTTTTGTTTTTATATATTAGCGGTATGCAAATATTCATTGTCATCATCTTTTTGGCATGTAACTTCATTTGTTTATTATGTCTTGTATTTTATTTTCTCCATTAGAGTGACCTCAGTTCTGTGGTAAATGTCCCTTCTGTTCTCATCGCTGAGCATCGGCTTCTCTTAATCCTTTTCCTTTTGTTGTTTTCGGTGCCGCAGACTTTGGCTTTCTGGGGCCAAAAGAAAGGTGCAAAGTGAAAAATAATGGAAAGTCAGTAGTTATTAAAAAAAAAAAGAAGCTAGAATGTTCATTTATTAAACAGCTTGACATGAACTTTCCATTATTTATCTTTTGCCCTTTCTTTGGACACTCATGCTTTCTTGCAACCTCATCCTACTCAGGGCTTGGACTTGTTAATTGAGGTTTGTGGTGTTAAATTGCAGCCGGGGGGGGGCATTGATTCAACAGCTTATCAAATGACCAGTATGCGCTATGATTGGTCTCATGCATAACGTTACAGACGTGAATGAAATGCTTCTGAATCTCATTTCGAATGTTTGAGCTTGAAGGTGTTTTCTCATTGATTTCTAAAAAAAAACAATCGTTTCCCTTTTGGGTCGCACTTGTTTAAACGCAGGCCACCTTAATGATCATGTGTAATACAACCATAAGTGAGTTTTTGGGGTGTTTGGAATGGCTTTGCATGGAGCAGAGAGGCTGCGCTCTGTGATTTAACCTCGTTCAGGACGGTTCATGGTGATGGATTGCAAGGCATGGACTAATCTCTGCTCGCCTCTCATCGGATCTCACTGTATAGTAGAGGTTGCACTCACAGTCAACCACTGAGTGTTTCTTTTTTCCAAAGCATCAACTAGTTTGGTACAATCTCGTGCAAACACCATGTCCCGGCATGTAAGGAGCCAGAGCCATCTTCATATCAGTCATATCATCCTATTTGCTCTCCTTTTGAATGTTTATCATTCATGACATCATCCATATGGGTATTGTTTGGTGGAATTTGAAAATAGATTTATTCTATCATATTTTTACTCATTACTCAAAAATGTCATTGTTTAAATATTTTTGTAAAAGCACCAGCCCTACAATAATATCAATATTGAGGTGTTATTTGTGTTATTTTATTTTTCTCCATATCCCAAAGTATGTTTGTAATGCGTTATAGGAATACCAGTCATTCCTCCAATAAGGCTCTGCAGCAGATCACATGGCTGCTCTGAGTAATCTGATTACAACTAGTTGATGTCTATGATATAATGAGTCGTGGTGCAACCCCTACTGTCTGCTCCGCTGGTCAGCACTCGCACTAACACTGTCCTCAAAGGTCTACTGAGCAAACCCTAATAGAAGTCAACTGATGTTGTTCATGTTTGTGTTTTTGATGTCTGTCTGCTGTGTCGGTGACTCACGACTCTCACCTCACCTAGAGAGTACATTAAAGGGTATGTTCACATTTTAAACCGGTCTGGGTCCTCAACGCCCCGGGTTTGAATCCGACCGGCGGCCTTTTCTGCAATGTCTCTCTCTCAATACAAGGCAAAACGTTTTCCAAACGTTACTTTCTCCTGCATTTGTATGGGATCTCTTTTCTAGGAAAGTATCTCTTCTTGGGCAATAAAAACAGGAGGGAAAATAACAGCAACCAGTAACTTCATCCACTCATATGGACCAGGCGGCACAAAGTGGAGTTCCTTTAACTTGCATTCTCCCATCTGGCCACCAGAGGGCGACTCCTGTCTGATTGTATAGAAAACTATGAGAAAATGGTCCTACTTCTCTCTTAATGTATTATCTCAGTAAACATAGTAAACATGAGTTTATGGTCTCAATCTCTAGTTTCAAGTCTTCTTCAATCCAGCATGATGTTCATTTAGTACATTATGGTCCATTTAGAGTCCAACAGACCAGAAAACAGGGGATGCTTTAGGGGGCGGGGCTTACCTGCTGATTGACAGGTCCATTTAGAGTCCACCAGACTAGAGAGCTTAGCTGCGTTTCAATAACGGTTTGAGTCGCCCTCGCTCACTCGCCCTCGGCCCTTGCTATGACGTCACACGGAGGCCCCTTGGAGGGCGGAGGGAAAGAGGGCGGAGGGGGAGTGAAAGAGGTAAATGGAACACACCTGCCCTCGTTCACTAACAGCCCAGATAATCATGGATCAACCACACGTTGTTGGAGTAGCGCTATACTGCCTATTCCAAATTACACAAAATATGCAGAGACTCATTTCATTGAGACAAAGACGTATTATACGGTTGATGGCGATACGTCGGCTTATATACTTACACTTGTAAACGGTGGGCTCTGCCATAACTCTGCAACAGACAGTCTAATTGCACAATTTAAGAAAATGCATTAAATGTAATTCATATTCTACTTTCTTCTTTCTTCTTCTTCCTTGGTGGTGAATAGACAGCAGACAACGGTGTTTGAGGTTCATTATCGCCACCGCATGGACATATTTTTCGTGCACCACTGCAATGCATTGTGGGTGATATACAGCTCTGAAGTGACTATCGTTGTTCACTCGATCACTCAGCCCTCAAGGGTCGATCTCACGGAGTTCACTTCAGCTGTTCAGGGAATTGGAACAGCCCTTAAGATGGCGGCGGGGATTCCCCCGAGGGCAAGTGCTTAGGGCAAGTGAGCGAGGGCGACACAAACCGTTATTGAAACGCAGCTCAGGGGATGCTTTAGGGGGCGGGGCTTACCTGCTGATTGACAGGTCCATTTAGAGTCCACCAGACTAGAAAGCAGGGGATGCTTTAGGGGGCGGGGCTTACCTGCTGATTGACAGGTCGCTACCAATGCAGTTAGCCACTAAGATGACTTTAACACTTAGCTATAGAGTTGACCTTGAATTATGTAGCTAACTTTGTTTGCAGCTTCACACCAGAATCCACATGGATCCAGATCCAGTAACGTTCCCTCTCGGGGTGCCGCTCTCCTGCTTTGTGTTCGTCAGATCCACCCGTCGCTCCTCCGCTGTCCAAATATGGTCACTTCTTCTATGCAGTCATGTGGATGAGACAAATGTGAACCGATCCTTTAAGACCGTAGGATTTAACCCTCCTTAATACCCGAAGATAACGTTGACGCGTTGCTCAGTTCGCCTCGGAGACGATGTATTTGCAGTTTAGTTGCTCTGAACAAATATTAGCCGGTGACTGGTGTCTTCTCTCCGCCGCAGACGGACGAAGTGTTCCTGGAGGCTCAGATCCAGAACATCACCACCTCGCCGATGTTCATGGAGAAGGTCTCTCTGGAGCCCTCGCTGATGTACAACGTCACGGAGCTCAACACGGTGGCGGGCGGAGACGACGGGTAAAACGATGATGTTTTCCTGCCGTATTCCTTCATGTTGATGTGTTCTTTGCTTGACCCCCGTCTTGTGACGTTCAGAGAGTCCACGTTTGGTAAGATGTCCTACCTGCAGCCCATGGACACGCGGCAGTACCTCTACTGCCTGAAGCCCAAGCCGGAGTACGCGGAGAAAGCCGGCGTCATCAAGGGCGTGACGGTGATCGGGAAGCTGGACATCGTGTGGAAGACCAATCTCGGGGAGAGAGGGAGGCTACAGACCAGCCAGCTGCAGAGAATGGTATGACCATGCTTTTTGTTTTATTAAATACATGCAGAAAAAACAAAGAAATCCGATTTTTATTATATTTCTGTTGTGTGTCCAGGCTCCAGGTTATGGAGACATCCGGCTGTCGTTGGAGATGATTCCTGACACGGTCAACCTTGAAGAACCGTTTGACATTATCTGTAAAATCACCAACTGCAGGTAAACAAAAGGAGAAAAATCCCCTTTTCAACGTATGATCAAGTTGATAAATTAGAGTCGAGGTCTTCAAATTAATTACAATTTCTCAACATAATATGACAGAAAACAGGAAGATTCATACTTGCTTAATATAGGTTGTATTCATGTTAAGGTGTATTTTTGGACATATTACATTTTTCAGTGACCCCCTGTCATAACTATGGGGTTGGAGATCTCTGAATCAGAGCGCTAACAGCCAGGTGTTTTTGTGTCGCAGCGAGAGAACCATGGACCTGGTGCTGGAGATGTGTAACACCCGGTCCGTCCACTGGTGTGGCGTTTCAGGGCGACAGCTGGGGAAACTCAGCCCGGGCGCCTTCCTCTCGCTGCCCCTCATCCTCCTCTCGTCCATCCAGGGTCTGCAGGTACCATCAGACCCCTTTAAGGGAAACTGTTCCTCCCTGGTGTTCTCACTAATAAGCTTTGCATCTTCTTTTTCCAGAGTATTTCCGGACTGAGACTCACGGACACGTTTCTGAAGAGGACGTACGAATACGACGACATCGCTCAAGTGTGCGTGGTCTGTCCGTACACCAACGAGTGCTAGGACTTTTATTTATTTATTTTCTTTTTTTGCTATTTTTGGGGGGCATTTTAGATATGAATGGACCAACCATGGAATTCTGCACATGACACTGGCAATTTCACTCTTTTTTTGCAATCTGAGGGGGGGGGGGGGTAATGATGTATTTTAAAATGAATTGTGAATAATTATTTGAAAAATAATTATGTAAATGTGCATAAATGTTATAAATAAAATATCTGTTATCTTTGATTGGCTTTTGATTTTCAAAATGTGTATCATGGTGTCCGGTGAACTATTTTCCAAAAATGCTAACTTTATTGTACATATTGCTGTTTTTAATGGAACCTTTGTAGTATAAATATGCAGAATTTATGGATTTCTTGCATTTTAATCCCTATTTTAAGACACAAATTGTTGCCAAATAATTTTACCAAGAGGTGGACAGAGATTGACCTCATCACAGGCCGTACTTTATGTATGTACAATGTTAATTATCAATGAACCCCATGTTAGCTTGAATTCTTGAAGATAACCTTTTCTCACATGTCTCGCTTTGCTTTTAAATAGTTCCTGCATGCATGAATTCGGGAAGTAGTGAGCATACGACCGGATAAATTACAAGAACAAAGTTTTCTAAAAGAATTCGAGGCAAGACAGGGTGAGTAATTAATATATCAATTATCATTTTGGGGATTATATACATTTTTTAAAGAGTTTTATAATGCAAAGCAAGTTGAAGGACATTGATGGACCCATCTCTTGTCCAGCTGTGATGTTTAGCTTTCGGAAGTCTGGGGCTGATGGGAGATGGTGTTTGTGAAAGGCTGTTTAAAAAAAAAAATAATGATGAAATAATAATGTACAAACATATGTAGCAAACCAAAAGTCACAGTTGAGAAAAGCTCTGTTTGAAGATTTTAAGTTATTAGCACTATTAAAAAGTCTGTTTTTTTAGTGTAGTGCCCCTTTAAAGACCTGCTATTTAAATATAATGAAGACATATTTCATACAATAATGACCCAGAGACACAAACGGAAGAAGCATCTGTGCAACTTTTCAATTTGAAGACATTTATTCACATGTTTTTAGCCAAAACACTGTGCCGCCCTAGCGTACCTATTTGTTTCCATAAAGCATCTGATCTCAAATACCAGATTTAAGAGCATGCAAAATGAACAGTCTCAATACTTTGCCACTAGTTAATGAACCATTAAATACGCTTTAAAGGGGAGATATTTATTCATATTTATTTGTTTTGCTAAAGTGCGATAACAACGCAATGCAGGCTGCAAACCGCTGCTGTACAATGACGCGGTTGAATGTCTACAAAAATAATATGAAATGATGCGATATAAACCCGATGTGTGACGGTTAGTGAGGAAAAAAGAAGCGTAAATGTTCCCTGCAATGCTGTAAAAGTACGTTCCCTCCCTTTTAATCTCTATGATGACCGGACAGAAGGATCCCGGGACGAGGGCAGGATTTCCAGCACGTATAAAACTCGATCTCTGCAGAATGTAAAAGCACTGAAGGAAGAATTTACTCGTGTTTCCCTCAGCAGGCGGAATGACTTCTTGGCTCTTTTGATAATTAGGTGTTAACAGTGTCGTACGTGTGTGGAATGGTTCCATTGGTGGTCCGGTGGTCCGGTCTCTTGCCCCCTCCCCTCATCTCTTTTTCCGCCGCAGAGTCTTTTAGTCACAGTAAAGTGCCGTCAGCCCCATCCTTGTCTCTTCGTTCCAGCTTTGCCGGGGATTTGATTTCAAGAAATGGGTGTAGAGATTGTAAATCGCGCCATGTGGGTTGCCCTTCGTTGGAGGGGGGGGGGGAAAAACGTGAGACTGAAATAAAAATATAAGAAAATGCATGTTAGTGACATAAACATAAGAACTTTTTGTACATCAGCTTTTAGTTTTGGTATTAAAGCACCTGAGTAGATCAGGAGTGCTCCTCGGCGCTGCCGCTGAAGGAGCGGCTCCGGATGTGGTTCCTCAGCTGCTCGATGAGCTCCGGGTTCTGCTGCTGGATCT
The DNA here is from genome assembly GCA_029853015.1 of Chelidonichthys spinosus. Lineage (NCBI taxonomy): Eukaryota > Metazoa > Chordata > Actinopteri > Perciformes > Triglidae > Chelidonichthys > Chelidonichthys spinosus. The sequence goes on from CM056840.1 coordinate 16,730,079, forward strand.
GCTGGGCGAACTGTTGGCCCCTGATGATCAGAGACAACGTGGGTTTTACCCACTGATTCATCAAATAGTTTTCAGTACAGTAACAGAGAGGGAATGATCTCCTCATTGTGGATATTTTATGGAAATAATCTGTGTTATATTTAAACACACAGACTTTTTAATTAATGTGCACTAAATACCATCCATATAAAACTCTCGATAAGCAAACAGTTTTAAATTCCCTTGCACTCACGCTTCGATTAAGCTGGAAATGTCTGACAGTCCTCCCACTCCTGCTGCCGGACCCCCGACTGCATTGGACATCATTCCCGACATACTGACACACGGCACACAGTGACACAGTGAGTCAAAGGTGTGTTTAAAAGGAGACACACGTCACCATAAATACAGCCGATGCTCTCCTGACACTCACAGCTGTTGGACTTGTTGGTTCTGCATCACGCTCGCAGCCTGAAAGCAGAAAAAAACGGAGCTGAAATCCACCGTCATCGTTTCTCCTCACGGTTTTGTGATCATCTATCATCTAGTGATGATTCAGATGTTTGCGTTGCAGCAGTGAAAGAAGTGTGTCATCATTTAACAAGTCTTTTTCCACCGCTGACTGCCACTCACGGGACTAATTAGTGAAACTACCGGGTCTAACCTTTACCGGAGAGACGACACCAGAGCAGTGAGTTTCCATGAACGGCAGTAACCTCTATGTTACAGCCAGGCTCTTAGAGTTGACTCTCTCTTTAGGTGCTCACCATGCTGATGAAGGCGGGGTTGTTGATTAAACTGGCCATGTCGAACCCGAGTCCGGCAGCTATCTGTGCACACGGACAAACGGCGGGAAACATTGTGATGTTGACAGAATCAGGGAGAACACGTGGCTTGTTTTTTTGCGTCTTAACTCACCGGGCTCGTTGCTTCCTTCTGCTTCTGCTCTGCGATCTTCAGGTTGGACTTGTACGTGTCGTTCTCGGGGTCTAACACCAGAGCTTTCTTGAAGAAGGAAATCGCCTCTGGATATTTGCTCATGGCTGTCAAAGCCAAACTGGAGACCCCGGATTAAAAACACAGGGACACACGTCATTTTTTTTTTTTTTTTTGACATACCTTTAAAATATCAGTGAGCTATGACAGTGTATAGGGCCACTGTAGGAAAAAAAACAATATTCAGAGAAAAAAGCCACAAATTTGCTACTTTATAAAGTCGCAGATTTGCGACTTTATTGCGATGTCGGCAAAACAACCGGCTAGCTAACGTCCCATAAATGTATGCATTTATTTTTCTGATTAATACAGCCTTTTTAAGGTTTTCCAGCTGATGGCTGTTGATGCTTATTGTAGGTTTTATTCCTATGGGTTCAAGTTGTCATCTTCTAGTTTATGGATCGGGGCGGTTGGGCTAAGATGCTAGCGGTAGCTTTTCACTTGTTGTCATAGCAACGCAAACATCCGGTCAATCCTCTATGACCTCCACAAAAAAGTAGCAAATCTGCGACTTCACAAAGTCGCACACCTTTTTTTTGTATATTGCCCCCCTACAGTGGCCCTGATACCCCGTCGTAGGGAGCAGATTACACCCCTTCTAGAACTCACCCCATCCTCCCGTAGGCTTTGCTGTAGCTGGGATCGATCCCGATGGCTCTCTCGCAGTCAGCGGTGGCCTCTGTGTAGTTTCCCAGTTTACTGTGAGCTGCAGCCCTGTGGAGCGTTAAATCCACCTTCATCACCGTCTGGTTTAACTGTGTTCCCGGTACGGTGAAGGGCAAGTCTCCAACAGTGTGCACGTGTGTTGGGGTTAAGTACCTGTTGCAGTAGTACACGGCGTTCCTCAGGTCCAGGTCGATGGCCTTCGTGTAGCACTCCACTGCACATCTGTAGTTCTCCTCCTTCATGTGATTGTTCCCTAAAGAGAATAATATATCATCATTCAATGTGATGCATTCACTGTCTGTTTATCTATTTAGTGCATTTAAAGGCAGTTATAAAGTATAAAGGAATGGGGTTGGAGATTTAAAAGAGGTGTTTTTTTTTTTGTTATTGTTTTGTTTTGGATATATATCTCATATTCTGACTTGAATATTGACTATTTCACACCGATTTCTATGAGTTTTATGTAAATTAAAGGTGCATAATGTAAAGCTCCTCCTGTCCCTCCCCGATCTTGAATGATTGTATTTATTCATTAAAAATGTTTTGTTATTTGTATGGTGTATTTTATGTCATGTAAATATTTTTAGTTTGTATTTGAGGAATCCAATCCACTTTATTTATAGAGCATATTTAAAGACAACAAAGTAAAGGGGAGGAAAATAAATTCTCCTCCAGAGATTCTTCTTACCTCCAGAACAATATAACAAATATAACAGTGAAAAAAAAGTTAACCGTTACCTTCATTCTTAAGTTGCTCCGCTCGTTCGATGTCCTCTGGAGACGGGGAGGTCTCTGGGATGGTGATGTTGTCATTCTGAGCGAATGCAAACAGAAAAGAATCATTAATTATGACTCATATAGGTGTTTTTTATATGAAGGCTTGTTCTATCCTCACCTTGAGGAGGGAGTTGAGGAATATCTCGGTGAGAGGTTTGTGGCACGGCGAGGTGGCAGTCGCTGGAGCTGATCTTAAAGGTCGTCTCCAAACACTGGATCGCAACTGACACATCGGGAGAGATTTTATAAGATGGCAGCCAAACAAATGGTCTTTTTGTGTTGTTGTTTTTTTGCAGAATTATGACAGTGAGTCAGAGCTTGGCTGCACATTCTAGAGTGAGAAGATCTAAGCCAGTCGTGTCTATATGAAACACGGCGCTGTGGTTTCTTTTTGATGATAAAACACACTCTCGTTTACTATAATAACTCATAAAGTTCTATATAAGAATATTACGTCTGTTGGACGGAGATGAGAGCGGGTGTTTGTAAAGTGTGAGTTGACCTACCTTCGAGGCTCTCCTGCTCATCAGAATTCAAAGCACCGCAATGTGTTTGATCTCGTAGGAACTGCACAATAGAGAATGCCAAACGCTTCTCCACTGCCATTTTTACCTAGAAACTGCTGCACACACACACACACACGGCGTTGCAATGACAATTCATAGAAGGGAATGAAAACACACGATGATAAAGTCATTAGTCATACATAGCTAATGTATGACTCATGACTGGATGCAGGATTTTTACAAGTTTGCTCACTTATTAAAACGTGATGAAGTAACTGCGAGTATTTTGTGATGATTTTGCACTTAATGGCTCATCGAGTAATACATGCATTCATTTATACGCCTGGAATTAGTTTAAAATCAGGATTTCACACCCGATACATGCTCTCAGAGAAATACAATTAAAATGCAGGACATTCTCCCTCGATTCATCACCTGGCGCGTGTCAGATGTTTTTGATTTTAGTGCAGCGATAATTTTATATTTTGATACTGAGACTGATTATTCATATATGTATTTATGATTTAATTTGGCATTTTCATCTAGGACCCCATTACTCAGAAGCAAGAAGGTGATTTAGAAACTTATCATTAATCACTGGTTGTTCATTGGTCAAGCATGCGTTTTTGTGCTCTTATCATAAAGTGTTCTTATAATTTATGAATGTGTGTGTGTGTGTGGTTGCCTGGAGTTTTGATGGCTTGTTTAAATGTGGTCAAATCCTGGGGTTAATTAGCTGTTCTCTCATTATTAACGGAGCAAGATTATCAGCTGGACGGTGGCCCAAAGGCCCAAAAGGAATCATCCTAAAAAGTCAAAACGATTGTCGGTACTCCAATTAATTGTATTATATAAAGAAATATATCAACTAATGCGGACCCTGCAGCTTATTTTATGGGCCAGTAATATATATATTATATATATATACCTACTCCTAAGTAAAGTGGTATTAAATCAGATTACCCACAATATATGCTCAACCACAGAACAGAACAGATGAACGTTGTTATTATTTTATTATCATCTCCAACTCCTGCTACCAGAGGAGGCGACTTCGAGGACGCTGCTGGTGTGTCTGGTTCTTGTTTCCAGGACAACTCACAGGGGGGGGGTTAGGGGCTTATAATAATAAGAATAACAAAACACTGCTCCATTAAACAGCGTTTTTTTTCCTCCATCATCTCAGTGACCAAAGCAGATGCAAACATATGGGGGGTGACTGTGGATCGTTTTCTATTGGGGGGGGGGGGTACAGAATAATGATTTGCAGACCCAAACCCTGCCTCATATGTGCATCACGTGCCACTCGTTGTTACGTTGGTTCAGGTCCGGCCCGACACACACAGCCACTCCTCCTCCCGCCGTGTGCGCGCGTGTGTGTGTGTGTGTGTGTGTGTGTGTGTGTGTGTGTGTGTGTGTGTTGTGTTGTGTTGACACATACGTACATGCAGTGATGCAGAAGCTGTGATGTAATACCGTCGCGGGAGACGACCCCCCCGATACAAACGTTCATTTAAATAATAAGAATAACAATAATGAATGCAATGCATTCAAGAATAGCTAAAAAAAAAAAAAAAAAAAAAGCCTATAGAGAACAAGGGCTCGCGCGCTGTGTGTGCAGCTCGTGAAGGATGCAAACCAAGGCAGCAAAACATGCACGAGCCAACCGCCCAACCCCTCCCCTCCTCCCCAAAAAACCCCATGAGGCTAATGTATGGATAACATAGTGTGAAAGGATGCTCGTGTCGGCCGCCTACCTGAGCTCTTCTCCAGCTGTCGGCGTCATGAGGACCTGTGTCGGATTTGATCGCGTCTTCGTCTGCGCATGCGCGTCGAAGGCGGAAGAAGGAAGGAAGGAAGGAAGGAAGGAAGAAACGCGTTGCTTGCTGCTTTCTTCCACACACTTGAAACGCAGAGCTCGCTTGCTGCTGTGTTTGGGCTGAGTGAACGTGACAGTAAGAGGGGCGGACGTGCATGAAACCCGCCGGCATGCTGAGAGTTGTAGTCCGCAGAGCGCTTTGCAGGTATGGTTGTTTATGTGTGTGATTAGCTGCATTTAACGTTAATTAAACTGAATTCGTAATTAAAAAAAATGGTTGTATTTGCATTTTAAAACGATGCATTCAAGTCTTAACACGTTTTGACTGTGATCTTATTTTTTAATTAGCAAATTACATGCTTTTATTTTTATGGTGTTGTTTTGAAAGACTTCCGCCGCCGTGAAACTCTACACTTGTCAGGGGGGGGGGGGTTGGGGGGGTCAACCTGCTTAGCATGAGAGGGGAGGGGTTAAAACGCACGTATTCAAAGTGTCACCTCGCCAGCTGTTTAAATCCAATCTGAGTGTTAAGATGTCCGATTTTCTCCACAGCGTCCTTGAACCTCTCCCGGGAATGACCGTCCAGAACGGGACCACCAGAGCGGTGTCTGCCCGGGGATGCTGCTGCTCCTCCCGGGCAGGGAGCGGGCCCAGTAACGCGCTGAGATGGGACCTGACCCCGGACGACATCAGGACCCGGACCGAGAGCTTGATGAGCAGAGTCAAGGCGGTCTATGACGTCATCGGGTCCCTGAAGCTGGAGCAGGTGTCTGTTGAAAACACCCTGAGAGCCTTGGCTCATGCCAAACTGGACTATGCGTGTAAGTGTTTGTTTATGTGTGTGTTTAAGAACACATTGGGGATGGGAGGATATGATTTTATCATGCATCAGGATAAAACACTCATATTATTAATAACAAAAAGTTTTTTTTCTGTTTAGCTCACTATCATTTTTATTTATGCAACCGATTCGTGATCATATTTTTTAAGATTATTTGAGGATCCTCCCTCAGAAAAGATCTAAATATTAAATAAAAAAAATTGCCACTTTTTTAAATGATGATGTCCAATCGTTGTTGGGTGCATGGAAGTAAAACATATTATTGGACCCTTAGGCATCCGAAGCTTGCATGCAATGCATGCTGGTACATGTAGGCACTCCATAGTAAACGCTGAGGAATGTATTGCTTCAACTGACTGCATTTACAATCCAAACTGTTTGGACATTCACATAAAAGATGCCGACGTATCCCTTTCAACAACCGCACCAAATTAATTCATCCGCAGCTGAAAATAGCCCCCCAAAAAACTAATTTTCCTCTTGTTTTAGTTACGTTTACTCAGAACTACAATACCCAGTTGTTTTAGGACAGCCTTTAAAATATAAGATATGATTGTGAGCTGTTTTTTTAAACTCTTCAGGCTGTTTTTCTTCGTACATTTCCCGATGAGGCACGGATCATAGTAACACTCGTCTTCCTGTCCCTGCAGCATCGCTCCACGTTCTCGATTTCCCCCAGTATGTTTGTCCTTCCAAAGAGGTCCGCACAGCGAGCACGGAGGCCGACAAGAAGCTGTCCGAGTTCAACGTGGAGTTGAGTATGAGGGAAGATGTGTTCAAGCGGATCACGGCGCTGCAGGTACGCCGAATATACACATCGCTCACGGCAGGAGTGTAGGGGAAGGTCGACCTTTAACCTCTAGTCCACCGACGTAACCATGAGGCGTTAGAGCCTTTTGTGTCAGCCGGGGAGCAACCAGATAGACATACAAGGACTAAGGTGTTTATGTCCTGACCCCTACCACTGGTTCTTATTTAGCTTTGGAAAGAAATCTAATCTGCTGCATTTAGGCGTTGTCAACGCCGCGTGTTCCAGTTAGGAGAGGCTGGCTGACATGCAGCATAGATGAAGTGGAATAAAATGAGCAAGATAATAAAACAAATTGTGCCTAATATGTATATTTATTCTTATTTTCACAGGAAAAGCTCCAAGACAACCTTTCACCGGAGGAAAAGAGATTCTTGGACAGACTCGTCACATTAGGCAAGCGGAATGGACTGCACCTGTCTAAAGATATACAAGAGGTGATGAATATGTCTTATTAAAGCTGCTGAAGCTTTGATCATAGTGCGGGTATATTACATTAACGACAAGCTGGTCTTCGTTTTAAGTGATAGCAAGTGCCCGTCTTTTATTTTGAAGTTTGGTTGGACTTAGGCGTGGGACGACATTATCCCAATAAATATTATATTTGGTTAAAAAAACAAATTTTCATTTTTTAATTGCATCACAGATAGGATACGCCTTTTTTTTTAGTGGGAAAAATAATCAAGCAATCTTAAATAAGATCTCCCTGCATAAATTAAAGATAAATAAAATGTAAAAAGGCATAATTTTTGAGTGTTTGTTTTAAAAAAAAAATGAATCGGCCGGTATTTTTCACTTCTCTACCATGATTGCGAACTAAACACCATTTTTAAGTCACTTCTACCAAAATTCACGATTTCTAACAACATTAAAAAATTCCACACGATTATTATTCATTATTTAATAATAATAATATATGTTTTACAATGCAGATCTGTGATAAAATTCTTCATTCGTAGTGTCACATCCTGGAAATCAATTTTAATTTTAGTTTTTTTGTGTTTTTCTCTCAAGGAAATAAAAAGAAACTCCAAGCTCATAAGTGAACTCTCCATAGAGTTCAACAAGAATGTGAATGAGGAGAATACCTTTCTTGTTTTTTCTGAGCAGGAACTGGGTAAGATTATTTATTTTTTTACGATTATAAAACTCATTTTTATAATATGAATGTGCTTTGGTTATTCTCATTAATGTCGCTGCCTTGTTCTGGTGAAGGCGGCCTCGCTGACAGCTACCTCAACGGCCTGGAGCAGACGGCGGACGGGCGGTACAAAGTGACACTTGAATATCCGCATTACTTCCCCCTGATGAAGAGGTGTCACAACCCCGAGACCAGGAGGAAGATGGAAGCGGCTTTCCACAGCAGGTGTAAAGAGGTAACCGGAGATGCACAATAAATCTGTGCTTCCTGCACATCAGCACGATCGCTCTGTTTTTAACCTCACTTCATGCAGCTGCAGCTCCAACTGGAGAAACAGTTCACAGTTTTAATCCGTAAAGATGTTCACGAACTCACACCCTGTTTTTATTTTTATTTTATTACCAGTAAGTGCATTAATGGTAGTTATCATTATGGGAGAGTCAGATTCAATTTGCCTACCTACACAAGGATGTCAGAGGGAATGATGCATACTGTAAACTGATCTCAGTGATATCAGCTTCACTGTTGACTCTTCACTTTCATCCAGTTGTATAACATCACTGCTATTGTAAATAATAAACTGTCCTGCTGCCAGAATGTGTGTAAATGTAAAAAATAAGTATAAAATAACTTTCATTCTGCTGCCAGAACATTTTTAAAATGTCTAAGTGGTGAAACACACAGTATTTACTATTAAAAAAGCACGTTTGGCTTTTATTTTCACAATACAAGCCAATTTACTCGGTTACAGTATTTATTTTCACAATAAAAGCCAACTTACTCGGTATACAGTATTTATTTTCACAATAAAAGCCAACCGTGATTATTCAGGATTTTCTTTCTTATTTTTTTTTTTTTTTTACTACTTAGTGAATGGAGTAATGGAAAAAGAAGCTCCAGCCTCAGAATGAAGTTGTCCATAGAAGGATGGGAAAAGGCCAATTATTGACCGACTTCTTCACTTTTCTTTGACCTCAATGGGGAAAACGAACATCATGAGGTCGAGGAAAGACGTGAAGGAGAATTCATACGGAAACCGACTGCACTTACACTCGGCTTCCTAATTGTGCGGCGGTGACCATTATCTGCGTTATTTTAATGAAGGATGCATCCTCCGCTAAAGGAGAGAGGAAAGGAAGCATTGAAGCACCTTTCCTCGGCAGTATAGGAATCCTACCGGCTCACTGAGATCCTCCCGGGTCATTATATTCTAACTTTAGATATTGTAAACATCATCTCTCACTCTGCTGCCTTTCTTTGCTTCTCCAGGTAAACACAGCCATCCTGGAACAGCTGGTTCAGCTGAAGGCAAAGGTCGCACACTTACTCGGTTACAGTAGCCATGCCAACTATGTGCTGGAGATCAACATGGCCAAGACCACAGGGAACGTGTCGGACTTTCTAGGTACGACACCTCCACCATGGTTCTCACACACATGCACACACACATGTACACACACATGCACACACACACATGCAACACGTGTGTAATTTAAGATGAAGACTCATCAGAAAAATTAACAAAAATAACCATACAGTAATGTGTGGCTCGTGGTGTTGTATCACAAAGTGGAAGGGGCTGAAGGAGCGTGGTTAGGGTCTGCTTATTTAAGTACAAATCTGTATAGAAGGGACATAATTCATTATTAAAACTGTATATAATTAAATCCTGCTGTATTGTTTTATTTTATTTTATTGTTTATTTAACAAGGACAATATTTATAAAAAAAATGCCACAAATAATTGGGAAAATGTGATGATAATAATAATAATAATAATACATTGGATACAGCACCTTTTACAGATAAAGTCTTGAAGTACTTCACATTCTAAAATTGTTAAAATAAGACCCAAACAGAAAAATAAGCAAGAAAAGAAATAAATTCCACTGAAAATAAAATTAAAAATAAAATTTAAAAACACAAAAGCCTTTTAAACGAGTGTATATGACGTCTAGCTTCAGCTAACTCGCCGTATTTGTCCCTGACTTCTTAAATACAATGAATACAATAAAGTTAAACAATTTAGACACAAAACACTGAAATGTTAAATGTTAAATAAATGTTATGTAATGAGATGTGAGCATTAATGTTCACATCTTTACTGCTGAAGCCAAACTTTCACAATAAACATGAGATTTAATTTCCAGTGGCAAGTGAGTTTAAATATATATATATATATTTTTATTTTTTTATTTTTTTTCTCCACTTAGACACGTTCCATGAAACCCTGAAGCCCGTGGGCGTCAAGGAGAGGAAGTACATCCTTGCACTGAAGAAGAGGGAGTGCCTGATGAAGGGCCGGCCCTTCGACGGGCAGATCAACGCCTGGGACCTGCCCTACTATATGAACCAGGTGGAGCGCTGCAAGTTCGCCGTGGACAAGGACAAGCTGATCGAGTATTTCCCGCTGGATGTGGTGACGGAAGGGCTGTTCGGCATCTACGAGGAGCTGCTGGGTCTCTCCTTCTCCGAGGTGGAGCAGGCTCCCGCCTGGCACCAGGACGTCCAGCTGTACTCGGCCCGCGACACCGAGACGGGCGAGGAGGTGGGCCGCTTCTACCTGGACCTGCACCCGAGGTAGAGTGTCCCTTTAGAGCATGGGTTTTCGTTTTTATTCTTTCATTATTACGTTGAAAGGATGTCTGAAAATCGTGGAAAATGCCAACTGCAATATGCCTTAAAAATCCCCAAAAATGTAATTAAATTAAAGCTATCAGATAAAACAAAGAAAATGAGAAAATCTCAATGCTTTTTTAAGAAGCTGGGACTGAGAGTGTGTGGCATTTTTGCTTGAAAGATTATGATTAATTCAATGAAATATATTTGAAAAATATATGCAGATTTGTTTTCTTTACATACAGAGGTTTTATTTAATATAATGTTCTATAAATTAGGCTATGAATGATATATATTAACAAACCTTTCAGATTATATGTAAGGACTAAAACTGGAAGGTTTGATGTATGTTAGTGCCACTGAAGTGGAGATTTCGGACTCAGAATATGGACAAAAAATATATATATATTTAGCAAAAACAGCTTTTAGAGATATGCATTGTATAATTTCTTACATGTTGCAGGTCACTGGAGAGGAATATGGTCATATCACAATGAAACTTCCCAAGTTAATCACTTAAATTAGGAAAGTTTTCTGAAATCTGATGCTTAAATGTGCAAATTCGACTATCTAATGCTCACTTTGGGTGAATTTAGGATAAATATAAAGACGCAAATGGACAAAGTGAAGTAAAACAAACGTCTTCATCATAACATTAAATGACCCACAAACTTGACCTTTTGTGATTCATCAGTTTATCTATCCATCACTGTGATCTATCAGACTTGAGCTCTTGGTTGCCATGTAATCAGCCTCGTCTTCCACCAGGACGGGGAAGTACGGCCACGCCGCTTGCTTCGGGCTGCAGCCCGGCTGCAGAGGACCCGACGGACAACGCAGGCTTCCCGTGGCGGCTATGGTGGCTAACTTTACCAAACCCAGGACCGGATGCCCCTCCCTCCTCCAGCACCACGAAGTGGAGACGTATTTCCACGAGTTCGGTCATGTCATGCACGAGCTCTGTTCCAAGGTAGGCCAACGCGGAGCCATTATGAAGTAGAGCGGCGGAGCTTGAACTTTTGCTTCTTGTATCAGACCACGTTCTCGGAGTTCAGCGGGACCCTGGTGGAGACGGATTTCGTGGAGGTGCCCTCACAGATGCTTGAGAACTGGGTTTGGGAGAAGGAGCCTCTGAGGAGAATGTCTCGCCACTACAAGGACGGCAGCCCGATCCCAGACAAGCTGCTGGACAACCTGATCGCATCTCGAGTCGCCAACACCGGTAAGACACGTCCTCACCAACAACACATAGCGAATTCATACGGAAAATTCATACGGAGTGTCCGTTTCCTTCAGGACTGATGAACCTGCGCCAGGTGGTCCTCGGGAAAGTGGACCAGTCGCTTCACACCAGCCCTCGCGCCGATTCGGCTGAGGTGTTTGCAAAGCACTGCAGGGACATCCTGGGGGTTCCTGCTACACCAGGTCGGCCGTCATGTGTGTGTATCTACAAAGAAATAGAGGAATATGCATGAAGATTTGAGTTGTCTCCTATGAGGAGGAGTAAATACCTCCATTTTATATATTAGGAATATGCCAATTGTGTGCAGGTTTTAATTCCTGTGTGAATCTGATCTCTGCAGGCACCAACATGACCGCCAGCTTCTGCCACTTGGCTGGAGGATATGACGGCCAGTACTACAGCTATCTGTGGAGCGAGGTCTACTCCATGGACATGTTCTTCAGTCGCTTTAAAAAGCAAGGCATTATGAATCCAAAGGTGGGTGCGATTCTAATTATCATACATAATATACATTAAACACATTTAAGCATACATGTAATTTTTTTTATTTTTTTTATCAGGTTGGAAGAGAGTACAGACGGGTGATTCTGGAAGCCGGGGGCTCCGTGGATGGTGTGGACATGCTGAAAACCTTCCTGGGACGCGGCCCGTGTCAGGATGCCTTCTTTCAGTGCAAAGGGCTGTTTAAGTCACAGACGTTGTAGTTTGATATTTAGTTCTATTTGTCAAAGCAAGGTAGATTTTTAATCATCACGTTTGCTGGTCCAAGTCAGTAAAACATGTTTTTTGTATCAATCCTGTCTATGTATTTCTACTTTGACTATCTGCTCAGTTGTGTGCGTGTGTAGATACAAGTTGTCTGCAAAAAAAAAAAGTATTTTCAGAGGTTTACCAGAAGTGTTAGGGATGGATACGCAAACAAAATGTTCATTGCATCTTTTGGTCTTCCTGTTTTTCAAACAAGGGTTGAGGCAGACAGTACATCATATTTCTATTCATTATTTAAAATGTAAATGTGTCTGTAAATATAAATATGTATATTTACAGATACAAGCATTATGTCAGCGCTACGGAAATCTCTGGACAAGCTTGAATTCTTGAAGTATAGGATTTTAAAAATAGCTTACAAAGCTTAATGCCTGTAATATACTGTATGTATATCAGCTCCCTCTTTGAAAAGGGAATTCAGGGTTTTGTGATGAAATATCTCCAGAAACGGATTAGGAAAAATGTTTATTACCATAGTGTGGAAATGTGAATTTGCATATTATTTTTTTTTAGGAGGTACTTTATATTTACATTTAGGGCATTTAGCAGACGATTTTATCCAAAGCGTCTTACAAAATGTACATATCGGAATAAAGTCAACAGTATATTGCTATCAGTACAGTAAGGATTTCACAAAGTTTCAAACACGCCCAATTATAAATTAACCTGCTGGTATACAAAAGAGATAAGTGCTAAGATAATTTAATATAGATATTCGATAATTAAAATTCCCCTGCAAAGAATAAAGTTGTATATCAACACACATACACCAGGGGGCGCCACATGATATCAAATGCTGGTGTGTGTGAATTTAAAGTGAAGCTAAAAAAATGAATGTTATTGGCATAACACTTTCTATGCTGAGAGTTACTATTTTATTTTTATTTAAATAAAGCGGTGTACTTCTGGCTGACAAGAATGGTCAACATTGATCATTGACCAGAATGGTCAACATTGAGTGCAGAAAACATGAAGAGTGGTCTGATTAAACACATTCTTATTATTGCATTAGCTGTAGTCTTCTTGATTATCTATCCTCGACCTCATTAGAGAGGTATAATGATGTGATGGCGGGGCACTGACAGTGAACGCATCATCGCTGGGGGACTCGGCTAGGAAGGCGGCTTCTCCGGCGGACTGCCTACTCCTGTAGGCACAAAGGTCGCAGAGAGACGAGAACAACCCACCCCGCTTCACACTGCTCTCAACGCGGCACCCGATGTAAGCTTTCACCCGACTCTCGATCTGAAAGGGAGAAGAAAAAAGGAAATTATGAGCAAAAACATCTGGGTGCGGCGTACTTTACACGAGAAGCTTTCACTCTGCCGGAGGTCGTACGCATTTTTTGTATTTCCTTGCTGATTGTCGTGGACATTTTGGATTTTTTTTTTAAATGCTTTGTGTCATTTATCAAATTTAAGGACCCTTTTCTGCCGTGAGTTTGTCTTTTGAGTGAGCCGAATACTTTGTTTTTGTGTGACAACAACGAGAGACGTTGGAAGAAGTTTGAACGACCGCTCGCTGAGGGAGAATGTGCGTACTCGGCTAGCTTCGAGTTGCTCTTTAAGTGGGGCGACGTTAGCTTAGCTGCTAACGCTAGCTAAACCCTGTATTGAACTACACTCAAGCAAAAAAAAAAAAAAAAAAACAGTGAAAGCTAATGCTCGCTTCTCTACATCACTTTGGGGAATAGTAGCCACACGCAGCCCATACCCTGGACGCCATTAAACGACACCTGTAATTCAGGTAAGATATGTTTATTATTATTTTTATGTTTTTTTGTTAGCGTAAGTTACAGTTTCTACCTATCTCTCCCCCCCCCCATACAACAATGCTAACATCAATGCTAGCTGCGTAGCCGTTGGTATGTTTGAGGTCCCCTTTCTGTAGGAGTCTTCACATGAAATCAGTCACATTCTGGTGTTTTAAAAACATTCTTTTTTAAATTGTGTGAGTTTGTAACCACATTCATGTTGTGATATAATAGTGAGTTGTTTTTTTTGGACAGTAGTGAAAGAATTAAAGCAGCTGTCTTGTGTGTTTTCGGTCAACAGCTGTACATGGCTGCCCGTTTGCAGTGTCGCTTGATTTGCCCACTCCCCCCCTCCTTATCTACTCGGATGCATCAGTATATCCAATGTAACGCTAGTCTTGTGTTATTACCAGCCTCGTTATATATTAATATTATATTTATAATGCCACCCCTCTGATATCTTTGACGTTAACAGCTGCACTGCAACAACAGCAGCATCTTTGTCGCGGAGCACCTCAGGGATTAGTACACTCAAATGTATCGGTGTTTTCATTTTCTCACCACTTCGCTAATCAGATTACGATCCCCACTTAAACCCAATGCAATTTAATCCAGTTAAGATTCGCCATAGATCAGGAGCTAATCTCTAGGGTTTTTTTTAAGGCATATTAGCAGGTTGGTCCATGCCGGTCGACTTTTTATTTATTTATTAATTACTATTTGATAAATTGGCGAATGCATCCCAGAGAAATCGCAGGAAATCCTGACGCAAATAACGTTCAGGTAAAAAATAAAATAAAAAATTAACTAAGTTTTTACATTTTTTTTTAAATCATGCCTGAATTTCATCCGTGAATGCTTTTGCGGTTTTAACACACCAAATGACAGCATGACATTATACTATACCCTCCCCAAAAAAAAAACAAGAGACACAACTGCAGGTTTTTAGACATCCGAAGGCCTGCTTGCTGAAATGCAAAGAAAAGACTTCTACCTTTTTTTTTTTCTTTTTTTAAAACTCAAACCTTGACTGTGACGACTGTAGAGCATTGTTGTGCAGTAAAACAGATACAGTATCTGGTCTGACTACAAAGGCAATCCTTGCTGTTGTAAAATATAAAGAAAGACTAGGCCATATCAGCTGTCATTGTTGTAGCCCATAAACGGAGAGCTGGTGGTCGATTGTTTGTAGATTATTATCCAGTTAGTCATGATAATGCTGACTGATGACATTCGTAAGATCTCTAGAGTTTGGGGCACTGTAGGGTTTTATAAATAAATGTTTCCACTGAAGTGTAAGTGAACATTTAATTCATTGTCAAGTTCCTCATATGATCATTTACTAAAGATGTTATCTAGAATGGAAGATAAGGTTAACTCTGACAAAGGCCCTGCTCATGACTCACACTACTGCCAAAAAAGTGTACACTTGCTGAACAGTTTGTGGTGCGACTTTGAGATAGAAATAAAAGAAAATAATTGACAATAGCCTTCAGCAAATGTGGCAAAGCCACGTTTCCTCATGTTTAGTACACCCAAAACCCCGGCTTCATAATTGTTGATTCAAAGACCATAATGCTTCCATTGTGATTTTTTTTTTTTTTTTTATTCCACCCCCGTATCTCTATGTCATACTTTGAGTCAGACAAATAAAAACTCTTGAAGGATTAAGCTCAGGTCATTCAGGTTAAACCATGTTTTCTCAGCCTAGTTTTCCATGATGGCAACACCTTATTCCGGCGTCTTTACTTCCCTAAGGTGATGTAATTCCTGTTGGAAGAGTGATCATTCTGAACTGTGAGCCAATGGGATATCAGTAACGGAGAGACTGATGTTTGATTTCATGAAAGGGTCGGAAAGGATGCAATTTCTTTAAAAAATTGTATCAAATTCACTTTTTTTAACATGTTGGTGCTGAACAGTGCTGTATGCAAATGCATACTTTGTATGTATGTATGTGTGTTTGAGTAGAGACGTGTCTCTATTTGTCTATAAGATCATCCCAGGCAAACATCCTACCAACTTAACCTGGGAGTGTGTATGTCTTTGCATAGTAGTCAGAATCTTAGGTCTCACAAATGTCTTCAATTTAAAGTTCCTTCAATGCGGCCCTCAGTCCTGGCCTGATCTGCAGGCCAAGCTTAAACATGTGGCCCTTATCTCTTTAAACGATTTAAAACTTAGTATAATGGAAGTGGTCATTTCCAGCTGCAGTTACTTCAATTAACTAACGCATGACCAAAATGCTGCCTTGTTGATGCACTGTATAATGTGATGTTGTTGTTGTCTGCTATTGGACCCTGTGTTGAGATCCCAGTGAAATAACAGTTTTATATCCATAGAGAAGCTTTTTTTCCATCTTCTTTAGTAGTCCAGATAGTGTGACCATATAAGTGCACATTTCCTCTGCCAACTTCTGCACGTGAAGCCTTTAAATGATTCTCGTGCTTTTTTTCTTCTCCCTACCGTTGTGGTGAAAGGAAAGAGAAATATGCAGGAGCTATGTGTCAACAATGAAGCTGTTGACATGGACCAAAGAACACGTGGTCAATGACTAAATGCTCATGTGACGTTGACAAGGCGATGGCGTGTAACCTGTGAGAAACTGTCATCAAGTTAAGGAAATGAGGGGGTGTATACTGATGCAGTTTCCTCTGTGAGAATGTGCTAATTTCTATTTTGTGCGTTATATATTGCAGCAGGCAGATGATTTTGCATTTGTCATTGTTTTCTATACTTATTGCACAGTCAGTAAAAATAATCTTCATGTCATTGTTTGAGCCAAAACAAAGGTCTATCCATGCGTTGTTTTAATAGGTTACCATAAAACTGTCCTCCCATCACCATCACTGAGTAAATGTGATGTGGGTTTTCTTAACAAGTTGTCAGACTACATTTTTGTTGTGACAGCAGCCCCACGTCCCCTTCCCTCTCGTAGCAGGTGCATGCAGCAAGCTGTTGCATGTGTTTGCTGTCAATTAAGGAGTTCGCCTCAGAGCATTTTTGCTGCTAATGATAGTGTTGGAATAAATTATTTCCTAAAATCAATAACTTGGTCGGCAGAAAACCATAACTGTGGACCTAAAGATTTTGGGCTGTGGTACATGGTGATTTGGCTTTTTCTCATTTTAATGGAGAAAATAGTCTGCACATTAGATGATGGTGTAAATTATTGTTTGTTTCACCTCAAGTACAGATTCTTTTTTTTTAAATATTGAGGATAATAAAATGCACAAGCACTCACTCACTCTCCCGTTGCCAGTAACATTTTTGGATCTGTTCTAATAGAGAAAAATAATTAAGAAATTGGGGATATGTGTGGTCAACTAGAAACAGTGAAACAATCTTATTACCCTCCATTTATTGAAATAAAAAAAGCCCTATTTTACCATAAATAAGTTAGAGGTACCCAAGCGATGGAGTTAAATTATTTATAGTTGTTGGCATCAACAGCATCTTTGTTGTCATTTCAAACCTCCAAGAGACCTCTACAGTGTAATGATCTCTGTTATTACCTCATTGTGTATTTTTGCCGAGTGTGGTAAAAGTAACTGGAGCATAGCTTGTCCATGCACTCCATAAGTTACTGAAAAGGAGGCTCGCCCCTTCCATTTGTGGTTTGTGTCGTATCTATTCCAGCTTGGCTACTAGAGAGAGGGAGAGAGAGGGTAAACATGGTGTTGACATTTTTAGCCAACTCCTGTTGCATCGCTCCACTCTGCAAACAGTGGCGGTGTTTGAACTGGTGCGACATCTTTGTTTAAGATAATAATACAGGTTAATGCATGTGCTCGGACTGGTTTGGGTAGGAATTTGTCTGCTTTTGTACTTTCTTTTTCTTTTGAGCCTTTTATGTTGCTTTTTTTCCCTGCGGTCGCTCTGAATCCAGAGGCCGGCGATGAGCGTTTGGCTGCCAAGAAGTGCTTGTTGTGCTACTTAACGCAGGTGAAAGCATGCAGCGGACTTATAAGACAATGGGTGACTTGATCGCAGGCAGTGACTACACTTTTGGCCATGTGTTAAAGCGAGGTCATGGGATTAGTCATCCACCTGAGGAAGACAATTTGCGGTTAAACCATTGTGTGGATGGATTGTAAACAAGATAGCAGTGTGTAGGTATTTGTTGTGGAGATATTTGTATAGGATGCATGTGATTTGTGAGCAAAATCTAAACCGAATTTACAGTGTTACAGTAATGATACACTATTCATGAGGGTCGATCACCATGGTAACTGAAGCTGCACAGCTAACTTGATCTGGAGCAGGCTATATTCAGACTAGGGATGTCCCAAACTGATATTTATAATTCATTGAAGGCCCATTGACCTGACTCAGACTGTATAAAAAGCACTGACACACATCCGATATCAAACGTAGACGCTCTTTAACAGACTGGGTGTTCGTGAAGATACGTTGGCTGTTATCTCACAATTTTCTTTAGAATTATTCTCTAAATTCTCCTTTTTAGAGTGGAATAGATTTATACGTACTTTGTCACACGCTTGTGATGATTTTTTATTTACAATCTGGTGAAGCTCTGTGTGCAAATTTAACTTCCACTTTGGCTGATTTATCATTATACAAAAACAAAGATAAAAGTCCATGTTTATCGATTTTTTTTTTTTTTTTTTCCTTTTCATTTCTTGGTCTGTTGCCCGCTGGCTATTAAAGCTGACTTAACAAATACCAGGCAATATAAATTGGCTATACAACTGTAGACATCAATATTGAATTAATAGCCATTTCTG
Organism: Chelidonichthys spinosus; assembly: GCA_029853015.1. Taxonomy (NCBI): domain Eukaryota; kingdom Metazoa; phylum Chordata; class Actinopteri; order Perciformes; family Triglidae; genus Chelidonichthys; species Chelidonichthys spinosus. The sequence continues at coordinate 16,748,742 of CM056840.1, forward strand.
TGTATTGAAGGCCGTTGGTACAGTAGAAGTTCCATTACAATTCATGTCTGTTGTTTGACACAGTGTGCGTGGGAAAATGCAAATTTGCATAATATTTGACATGCTGTTATATGTGTCCAGTTTCTCCCAAATGATTTGCCTGCTGCTGTGACCCAGTTGGGAGAACATCTGGCTCCGCTTCATTCAGACTTGCTGTTTATCAGCAGATATGTTCATGAAGGCAAATCCTGCTGGAGTCTACCAGCTGATTAAGACACCACAGATCAGAACATACTGTCACAGCTCCAGCACCCTCTAAACAACACATGGACAATTTGAATAAATGACTGGTATAAAAACAACATATTTACTTAGAAGAATTTATGTAATGGATGAATTTGAAAGAGTTTTTCAATTACCAAAGAGGAACGATGCAATGAATCCCTGAAAGAAATGGTCTGTTGTAACATCAGCTACAGATGTGCCTCATTAGCTAGAAGCTGCCTCCATACTGTATAGCCTAACTGGGTTTATGTGCTGTAGGCTGGTCAATGCATTGACTTCAGGCACCACATGATATGCAAACGTATAACCTCATGGGACAGTGCGGTCATCCACTGCCAGGTATCCCCACTCAAGGGGAAAATGTCCTTGTACAAGGATCCATAATACTATTATTGTTGCTCAATTAGATTGAGGTCTGTTGTTGCTAATTTTGGGGTATTTGCATCTGCTACACATGCTACAAAATTACCTAAATGGCCCTAAAGTGCAGTCATGTGCATGTATCCTCTGGCTATCTAATTATTGTGTTTTGGGTGAAATCACACCTGTGCTAATTTGTAAAAGCACAGTGCAAACTGTTAGATAAGGCTGAGGGGGTCAAATTTATTTTTTAAAATTTTATAGCATATTCAAATCCTATGAATACTATAAAAGCTGGCTTGTGTGCACAGGCAAATTGCTGGGTTTTTGGCCCATAAAGAAGCTCCATATTTGGTTTTCATTTGCAGAAGTGTGCAGTGATTTAAACAGGCTGCGCAGGCAAAGGCTGGTCAGCACCTTAAACCCAGCACACTCTCTGATGTCCTGTGACGGATAGCATTTTTTATTGTAGCTCTGTTTACATTTGTGTACAGCTATATTGCTAAAGTCTTATCTGTTCCCACTTGATCTGCGAGTATCCCCTTTCAGTGCTGATGTCATTAAACCAACACACCTTTTAACTGCAGCAAGAAAGTCTTTGTGTTTGCTTCACAACGTCTGAGAGCAAGCCAATTTTAATTTTGCAGTGTTGTGCGGTCTATTAGCAGAGCAGAGGAACAGACTGGCCAGTACGAGGAACAGATAAACTGGTATTGCTAATATGCAATTAGTCCAGTAATAGAACATAATTACATTATTACCATAGCAAACAAAACAAACAAGGATGTCTTGCTTTGCTGATGGCTGCTCAGTCTCTTATCAGTCACATGGCGTGGCGTCTCCATACATAGTCAATGTATTTTGAGTTAATTTTTACCTTTTTGATTCTTGGTAAAATACCGATAATTACTTGCATGTTGGTTATTATTTGTAGCTTATAAAAGCTTACATGAATGAATGAATGCATGAATCTTATTCTGCACAGGACAACGTACTTTCTCATTGATAAGAGTTCTTATAAACAAGGTGCAGGTATTTTCTGTAACCCATCTCCTGTGCTTTCACAGTATAGCGGCAGTAGCAACTGGCTGCAAAGGAGACAAGCCGATTGGTGGAGTCTAACTGCAATGCCCCTCCCCCACTGCCAACATCCCCAATTTGAAAACTGACGCTTCTGGTGCTCAATTCCAGCATGTGTGTGTGACAGAAGGAACTTTTTGTTTGGCAAGATTCAATATCCCAAATAGATGAGATGAGGGAAAAGGCGCCCAAGTAGGAAGTGGAGCAGAAACTAATGGGTGTCAGTGCAGGCCAATATGCTTGCAGCTGATTGGACGAGACCCCATGAATAAGTAAAAATAAATTGTCCTTCTCCTCCCCTCTTTATCGTGCCTGTTTTTTTTATCCTTCCCTCTTTCCTGCTCTATAGCTCTATTGTGCTCGATGGAGATAGTGGAGGGGATGATCCTATCTTTTAGCCGGCTCAGTTTGTCTCAGATCAGCTGGCAAAGCTAATGCTTCTCCAGACATGCACAGACAATTCTGTGTTGTGTTGTGCTCTGACCCGAGAGGCGAGATTATGCTGCATTTCAACACCGATTCTGGTTCACGTTCTTATTTCTAAGAAGAGCTGGATTACCATCATAAAGTAGACAGATTTCTGTGAAAATGAGCTGATTTTTTTGTGCACATTACAATGTATGTTGGTTTAATGCTTTATCAATGTTTAGTAGCAAAATGAAAAGCACTTGATCATTATCTTATTTTTATTTTTTATGTTTCTATCTATGCTTTTTGTATGTCCTCAGGCTGGAGGAGCCTTATTTCAGTAAATCCTAAATGTGATTCCACCCCCATTCAAGGGCTCTATAGAAGTTTTAGCTGACAAATCAGATTTTGTCAAACACACTGAACATTACCTTGCACAGTTGCAAAGCAACCCCCTAACAAGCATAACTTAACATGATGAGATGATGAAAGAGGTACTTTTGACCTAAATGCGAGTGCTAATGAACATGCACCATGGAACATGCAAATTAATCTCATCCCATTTATTTGAGTTTGATCATATAAGGATATGTATTACAAGAGACTATATAGTCTCTGGATCCAAGCATTTCTTTGGAACTTTTCAGGTTTTTGGCTGGTCATGTTACTGTGCCACTTTATGGCTCTTATATTTTAATAATATATATTTTTATTATAAAAGTATCTCACAATACAGAGAATTAGTCTGATTGCCAGTGTTGTCAAATTAATTAAGTAAAAAAACATGAGATTTTCCTGTGCTGTTGCAGATGTTAAACAGATGATTGTCTATCTGTTTATCATTTTCATTGTCAATGTACAGTATTATGGTTGTGTTGCGATCCACATCCCTATTTCTCACTGAAGTGAAGGAGCGAAGCCAACTCCTATAAAGCACCTTTTAAAGATTTTGTAATCTTTCAAATTCCGATGATGTTGGCTTTTAAAAAGTTATTGCAAGATAATTTAGGAAATTATACTTTTCGAACAGGATAGTAAGTGTTTCCTAATGCATTTGGTTGCTTATGTTGTCTTCTGTCTTTGTGTTTTTTTTCATCAGATAAGCAAATTGTTGCTGTTGGATCTATCACCTGCCATCCACTGGGATCCAGGCGCTTGAGTCCTAAATGACAAGGTATGGAAGGAAGCCCCTTCAGATATCACACTATTTCCTATTTTCCGCAGTGAGTGAGTTGACTCAGGCCAAATTGTGTGGGGTTTGTGTTTTGGATTTCGATTTGAAATGTCTGTCTTCTCAAAGGAAACCTGTTTTACTCACACGGAAGTGATGTTTTTATGTCAAACACTATTCCAACTCTAACAAGAAACAACAAGAGTGCCCCACCCTGTTCTCCTGGAGGCCAAGAGACATGATACACCTGCCAAACTAGCTCTGTATGCAATCAGCATCCTATTTCCTCTTAAAAGGAAAAAAAAGCTCAGATCGTGCCCTATTGACAATAGAATACAATGTAGTTTAAAACTCGTCCTTTAACCCCCCAGAATCTTGATGATGAGTGAGACAGACGCAGCTGAACTTACCGTATGATAGGGGAGGTCTCCAATAACTAATCTCTATGCTGCTCCTGACAAGAACAGGTTTCGCTTTCTTTCCTCCTTTTTAAATTTTTTTTTTTTAAAGCTTACAGATTTTGATTTTTCTCGAGTGCAACACTTCCACTTTGACTGGTTTGACTACATGGTTTTCCCCAAAACTCACAGCTGCTCTGTTTGCATAACTGGAACACCGCTGCAGGCTTTTCATCAATCTTCATTTGATACGTTGATCTAAACCAAGGTCAACATTCCAGTCTCTAATTTCCACATCTTTTCCCCCCCTTTGTCTGGATTATCGATTGTTTTTCTCTCTTTTTCATGAATTAACGCAAAATTACATGGGCAGAAAGCTAGTGGTGTACTTCAGGATGATTACATTTTGTAAGCGCTCTTGCCGCACTGTAATCAATACATCTGTCAGTCAGTTGATGGACTGATTCAGACTACCATGCATTCACACATTAGCGGTGGCTATTTGCTGTTGTTTACAAGTGCATTCGATGTATGTTTGTGACAGCAGTTTAGAGGGTAGGAGCTCGTGTTTCCTTCCAAATCCTCTTTTCGACCACACCGAGTCATAAAACAGAAGATGACAATTTGTCCCACACGTTGTTTCTGATGTAACTGCTTTCAAGGAGCTACAATTTGACTTCAGGTCAACCTCAACTTAAATTGTAGCTGCAGGATCTTTTAGCATATTTTGGGGGAATATTCACAGAACCGCATTCAAGATTTTTCTTCAAAGTTGATATTCCTATAGTGACTTCTTTGACATGACGTATTTGCTGGAAAGGATGTCGTTAAACCAATGGAGGGTCTTTATTTTATTTGAAGTCTTACTGTCTTACTGCCATTATTGCAAGAGATTGTTCCTTTCATACCGAGTAGTAGTTGTTGAAGATTATTAATTGAATTAACTATCCTGGAACGTGATTTGATATCTTACCAGAATATCTAATTGATTAATCCATGCCCACAGTTTCACTGACAGCGCTGACTTTGCTTTTGGCTCGGAGGCAATTTAGCTATTTTTAGACCCTCAGATTTGAAGGATAATAAGGTGCAGCCCCTCAGTGACTTAAAACTTGCAATAACTGATTTCTTTTGGGACACTTTAAGGCAAACGGAAACAAATTGGGAGCACACAGGGTAACATTAAGTTTCATTTTGGAGTCGTGCTTCTAACCGCCAAATAAATGTAGGGCCAAAATCCCTCTTTGTGTTTGGCTATTTTTGTTCTCTCCCAACCCCTGAGGGAAATACCTGACTCTTTAGCTGATAAATGCTCTACTTTGTTCACCAGATAGTCTCCAAGAGTCACTGTCTGCTGTTATGAGGAGTTGGAGCTTTTTTCGCTGAGTGCTGAATGTCCTTCTCTACTTCAATTTTGAATGGATATATCAATATATAATATTTTAAAATCTCTTTACTATGCATATTCTGATGATTCTTAAATTAAAATGTAATTCATTATTGTAAAAAGAAATATACGTATTGCCTATATTTACAGTGCTTTGCGGTAACCGAAGGGCCGTGGTTCTCTTAATCGGAGAAGGTTGCGTTTGAGAGTTGGGAAAGACAGAATGCTATATTTTGACCCACCTTGCTTTGTGCTCTTTCATTGTTAACCGCTTTTTAAAACTGCATTTAATGAGCACACTGTAACAAGCCATTAGGGGAAACGTTGTCCATATTCTCCAGTAGGTAAACAAGGAAAATGTGGCAGTTGTCTGCATGGATACATGACTCTGACCTGAATGTGTCTGACCTGGTTATTGAGACTTGGCAAACTGCATCTCACTCCCTTGTTTTTCTTGCTCACATGGGCAAACGAACAAACAGACAAGCGACTGTATCTGAAACACAGTCCTGTCTCTATTTCTTTTAACCAGATCAAATCTTCATCAAACCAGACCATCTTTCAAACAGTGCTATCAATGAGAGCTTTTTAAGAACTAGGGATGCACGATATTGATTTTTTGAAGCCGATACCGATATCGATAACTTTCTGCTCCACGGGACCGATACCGATAACCGATAATATTTCTTCTCTTATTGTTATTCGTTTTTGAATGTATATTCAGATCAAATTCAGGTCAAAAACACTAATGACTAAGCTTAGGTAGATTTAGCATAGCTTTGCCTTTTACCAAACACCATACCAGATGTATCACAGTGACATGATAATTAATACTATGAACAAAAGAAAGCCAAGAACAGTTTTGACTCTTCAATAAAATGACAATATTTATATATATATATATATATATATATATCGTTGAAATACACATATTTGTTTATCTACTCTTCACATTTATTAAATGTATTGTCTCTTCCTGTTTCCCAGTGCGAGTTGAGATACACAAATATGATCGCGTTTGTCAATCGCGGTATTTTATTTTGAAAATTGCTTTTATTTTGAAAATTGACCGGATTGTCTCGTGTTTTTCTGTGTGATTTCCTGCCAGAATCGACGCGTTCACTCGCGGCACGCGCAAAAAATAGAGCAGACGTCGAAATGATCGCTTCACGGCGCGGGAGGGTAGCTGGTTCCATCCCGCAGCGCCAGTTCTGCTTACCAAAAGTGGCCCACTAGGTGGCTCGCATTCCACGCACGGCTCCAAGCCAGCGAGCCGGGCTTCTTACCCATTTAAAGTTTGAGAATAGGTTGAGACCGTTTCGGCCCCAAGACCTCTAATCATTCGCTTTACCAGATAAAACTGCGAGACTCTGAGCGCCAGCTATCCTGAGGGAAACTTCGGAGGGAACCAGCAAACCAGCTAATATTCGCGGCGCTCCGCGTCCAGTGTGAACGACACCATAGCTTAACAGGGGCGCCAAATGGAAGCGGGCTCCGCTACACGTCTATTCGCGGCACTTCCGCGTCTAGTGTGAACCAGACGTGAGAAGGGAGCGCTCGATTTGTGGATTAACTCCCTCCTCCGAAACCTGTGATACCACAGTAACCACATCACATGCTAAACGGGAGGCGCCTAGAAAAAACTAACATCCCTCATCCCAATCCACCCGCAGCACTGTTTTAACACACACATCCTATCGTCGGATTATCGGAGGTATTAATAATTGTATCGGATTTATCGGGTTGACGTCATAATTCCTATTATCGGGCCGATAATTATCGGGCCGATAATTATCGTGCATCCCTATTAAGAACCCCTTCTTTGGTGTCACATTATTTAAATGAATTTGTGAAGACTTGTCTAATTGAGTACCTACACAGAGCGAAGGATAACAGCCTTCATTGTGTGCTGTATATATTTTAATTTCTTGCTAATTTACCGTCCATTCCTCTTGATTTCTCCCTTCTGGGCCATCTGCGGAAGTAGCCTAGATCATGAGCAGATATAGCCCTCCAGGTCCTCTTGAGTTTTAGCGAGTTGGAAACGAGACAAGCAACATTGGGCCATAGCGCTTGAACGTGCTGTGCATTCATGTCATATTATTATTATAATAATAATAATGTAGAAATAATGTAAATCTATATTCTGTATTCTATATTCTCTATATAAGTGTCACACGGGAGTGATCCTAGTGTAGAATGGATGGAGCTCTGCCATGCACTGCTATATTTGTGTCTGTCAAATGCTGCGTCACTGCAATATGCTGAAAGTAAAAGCATTATCATGAATCTGAATAGAACAGCACATTATGGAAATATAACGAGACACAGCTTTGCATTAATGTTGGCTCATACCAGTGGAGAGAGGAGGGTCGGAAAATGTTGTGGCTGGAACGCTTCTGCAGGATTTGGACAACCGTTCTTCATCCCCAGAAAGAATATTCCAGCTTGAATGCTGTTTTCAATCAAAGGAAACATTTCAAAAGCAATGGTGGACGTGCAAAACCTCACCAAAGTGGATACTTTTTTTTTCTTACGGCCTTTGTGGATATTTAATTGATGTCTGTTTTTGTTTCTTTACGCTGTTGTAACACTATGCATCATGACAGGTTGCAGTATATCTGTTTTTACAACACTTTTTATGTAGTACTACTAACAGGAGTAGGTTTGGGTTTTTTAAAGCTTGAATATAAAAGTGGAACACTTCCACATTTACTTGTTTGACTACTTGGTTTCCCCCAAAACTCACAGCTGCTCTGTTTGCATAACTTTCACACCTCCATGTTGATTTTTTTTTTCTCTTTTCCATAAGTTGACACCAAATCACATGTCCAGAAAACTATTGATGTACTTCTACATCAGGGCTACACTATGTAAGCACACTGTCGGTTGAAGGACTTTGGATTTTGGAAACGTGTAAGTAAAAAAAAGTTTGGCTACAAACGAGCTACGTTTTCATGAGCGTACACACTCTCCTTATAGTTAGTGTGACATCGTTCAGGTCTCCTCTTGTAGAAATTAATCTCATGGGCTCATATTTAACTGGTTCTCATATTTAATTAAGGGGATTTTTGAGCAGACTACTATTTATAACCAGCAGGGCTCTCTTTTTCTTTGACCTGGTTAGGTCTTAATGAGGAAGAAGCTGCTCTCCAAAAACCCAGGCTTCTATTCTGAATGCCGTTGGACATAAATGTTTTTTGTTATCATAAGGACAATAACATAATTTAAATCACCATCTAGATATTCTCTTATCTTTTGGGCTCTGAACAGGTTGGCTTGGAGCAAGCTCATTCATTTTCTATGCATTTGGGGGAAAGGGGAAAGTTAAGAAACATTTTGTGCAAACAGTTATGCAAACCCTTCTAGCGGGTCAGCAGTAGAAAGCAAAAAAAAAAAAAGCTTGTCACGTTTTTTTTTTTTTTTTTAAATGGATGACTTTGAGAGGGACTTTATGGACCCTAAGAGTGCTGCAAAAAAAACGTCAGCAAACATTGGGAGCATTGTAGAAATGGAACATAAAACGATGAGAGAAATAGTAGGAAAAGGGAGGAATAAAAATGATGCATGTAGAGTGAGGGGAAAGGGCCAAAATGATGAGTGCTTTGCTACCAAAGGCCGATAGCTCACAGTTGATAAAGCAGGGAGTTCATTTGAAAAGTCAGCTCTGCAGTCTTTCAGGCACAGTAGACTACTATCTACTACATCTCTTTGATAAGCAAGGCCTTTCTGGCCACATTCCTGGGTTTTACATAGAATACCAAGCAGTATTCAATTTACCTGACATTCATTTTGCTATGCTGCACACATTTAATTGGCTTCTCTGCAACTGTGGCTCAGAAAATCAACTTTCATCACACATACTTGATCTGTGACTTCCGCTGCAGGTGAAACCCAGTTTAAAAAAAGACTTTCCTGCTTAGATTTCTTCTTTCATTAGACTAGCCTGCCTCTACAGGGGCAACAAGAATATGAAAACAACCCCTCACTTGAATGTTTTTCTTTCACATTCTTTGACATGACAGTGGGATTGATAAGTGACGGCTGTGGTGAGCTTGTCTCACAGGATGCCCTGTTGCTGCACATCTCAGCAGAATTGTCGTCAGTCTCTAGTCCCCAGGAAGTGGCTTTCAGTGACGCAACAAGGTCGTCCATATAGGCTGTGGCTGTAGTTGTTGTCATAAAGCTTTGCCTATAAAGTACTTGACCTTCAAATGGTACGTATACATACATGTATGATATAATTATATCAAGAGAGGACTCTCTAAAAATCTTTCATTCATTTAAAACTAAGGCAGAGTCCACACATCATGGCTTTCGTCCTGATTTTTCATTCGCCGACAGCTTTTGGATCTCCCAGACGAAAGCCCCAGATCAGACACAAATCCATTCGAGTCGGCGCTCCCCGTTGAACAGTTCACCCAGGAGGCTTGTCGGTGGATTGCAGACTAGATTCCAGATAATTTAGCATGCAAATTATCAGAACATGTCGAAGAGTCTACCTGCGTCACCTGTAGCCGACCTGTGTGCGCTGTGTGCGTGTTGCATTTGCAACACCGACTAAAGTAGTTGATGCTGCACCTGTGGTGTTAGATATTCCCACTAATAACAAGCGTGACTTCACACACGTCTTTTCGAGGTTGATTTATTGTCATTGTAGAACAGGTTTGTGCAAAAAAAGTTTTAATCTCATTTCGCTACATAACAAAATACACATGCAAAAGTGTCAGTTGAGCGTGTACAGCATGAACAGGAGGGGGCCGACCACTTGACCCTGGGGGGCTCCGGTGTTCGACACTAGAGTGGAGGAGGCGTAATTGCCAATCCGAACGGCCTGGGGTTACGCATCATCATCTGGGATCGCAAACGAAGGATCCTATAGGATGTGACCCCTGTCACCAGTCAGTCATGTATTGTGGAAAAACCACAATGACTTCAAGACTCCCGATTATGAGACATCATAATTTTCTTTTGTTGTTACATTTATGAATCAATTAATTGTGACAGCATTACCTTATGTTATACAGTACACTGCATAAATGCCAGAGCTGTACATATATTTAACAGTGACATTTCAAGTAAATTGCAGAACAGACTATCACCAGCTTGCACGAAAGGTCAAAAGATAAACATGCTTATTAATCACTTATTAATCTCGTTGCACGGTAGAGAGGACATAACCTTTTGTACGTGGACCGCCTTGTGCCTGGTCTTTTGTCCTTCTCTGGGGGATCCATGACATCTCCATAACCTCCCAGTTGTGAAGACCTGAACCAATGAAGTGGAAATAAGACTGCATTCATTTGCCCCTGGGCCCATCCGTGTCCAAAGAAATAACATGGGAATTATTCATTAAGAGTAATTATGATAGTCATCTCAAAGGGAATCGCTTGGATTCAGAATATTTGCAGTCATCTGCACTGTGAGGCAGGCTGAGTGTGCAGAGATTGAAAAGGGAGAATAAAGTGTACCCCATTACAACTTAAGTTGGTTTTAATTAGACGAGACGGCTAAGTGAAAGGTTTGTGGAAATATGTACACGCTTCATTTCATTTGATGGGAATATTATCAGTCAGCTTGTGTTTTCATAAGCTCTTTAAAGAACAGCAGGCTCTTTTATTCATCATTAAGCAATATTTGATGTGTCAACATAAGTACATTATACTTGTGTAGTAATCCATTTTGTACCAGTAGCAGTTTTGGTGACCCTTTTTATTCATGTTATGATTTCTTGAGAAGGGGAGTCCTCTGAAATGTTTTAACAATCAGAATTTGATTTGAGTTACAAAAGGCTGAGAACCCCTGCCCTAGTGGACTTAACTAGACTGGGGGCTGTGCGTCATTGTGTGTGTGGGAGGACCGCATCATTAAACAATGTGTTGGTCAATACAGGCTATTGTCCAGAGCGGTGAAACAGATAATGGCTTGACTGAGCAGATATTTCTTTCCTCTGCGACTAGGGAGAATTTGAATTATTTGCGTTCTTTCAAGCGTTTCTTCCAGCGCAGCAATAATTTGTACTTTATGGTCTGCTTGTTGTTTTAATGTGTTGTTGTATAATGACACACACACACACAGTGTCCCAAAGATAAAGCAGCTGCATGTTCTATTGTTTTCTAAAGCTTCAGCTTGTTGAGTAATGTACATAATAATATGAGGCACAGTGGCCTTTTGCTGCTACAGTCATGCAGATTTAAGCTGATTTGCAAAGCCATACTAAAACATGCCCTGATATAAAGAAATGTGTGTTGGTTGCATGTAAATGTAACAGATACAAGTCTGGTTATTATGATGACTTCAGCCTATCGGAGCCATTCTGAGTCGAAAATTGGGAAGATGCTGTACAAGGACACTTTGTCTTTGTCACAGATCGGATTACTTACCCTCATTTCACTGTGAATTCAAAGAAAACAATCATGGTTTTGTTTTCTGGCGTCACGCAAGACCACTGAGACCTAAGAACGCCGGTGAGAACCAAAACCGGAGGGAGAGTGAAACTGGAACTTCAGGTTCCACTAAGCCGCATACCCCCCGCTACTGATACTGACAACGCGGTTGTCTTTCTACCCATTTCAGATGTAATTCCAGCCATCATTTCCCGTCGCTTAGTTTTTTTGTATTCATGGATTGCTCTGTGTTATCGTGTCCTACTTTGGGGGAAATGCCAGCATGCTAACTACCAGATCAGGGTGGGCGATATGTAGTCTACTTATAGTGAACTAAAATTTAACAGTTTAGTTTCTTTAACGTGTCTTTAAAAATATATTCTTTTCCAACTTACTTACTTTTTTGAAATCCACATGAACCACTCTTCACATCACCATCAATTAATTTGTTCCTTCCGGTATTTTCTTCTACCAAAACAGTGATGAAGAACACCGGGAACAAATGCCAGGGGTTGAGTTTTCATTAAAATAATATTATGACTGGAGCGTCAACCGCACGCCAAATTAATCAGCGCACCCAAGGCCGAATTGCCTTGTACCATTTAAAAGGCCGGCACAATGCTCACCACTCAACATTTTACACAATATTTTTTGATATGTTATAATCCAGGAAAATAGTGTGAATTCTACTTGAATGCACAGAGTAATCCATTTTCTCTCTTTCTGCACTGAGTTGTGAATAATAAAGCGGATCCCCATGGTAAAGGACATGATCTCATTTGCAGAGACTTAAATCTCCATCGCAGGCAGTGTGAAAACAAGCCTATAGCTTGCTGGCACTCCGCCCCACATTGAGGAAGTGACTTTTTCTTTCCTCTTCCTCCACAGACGGAGGCAATTCAAGTGTATCCCACGGGTGCTGCAAGCTGTTATGTTTTTTTTTGTTTTTTTATCTTTCTTCCCCTGCATTGTTTTTGTTGCCATAATCTCTAATATAAAATTTCAGCCGTGGCCCCACCAATCCTGTAACAGTCGCTGCAATCTGGATCAAAAGCTCCTTTCATAAGGCGAGAGCCCGTACTAATCACATTCTGCCATATCAGCCAGACGAGTACTATTTGCTATAAATAACACAAGCTGCTCGCTACTGTCAAATGCTGCACTTTTGTTTCCGCTTAAGCCGTCATGCACACAGACACAACAGGGTTACAGCAATATCTACTGGGCTTATATTAAATACCTTTTCACCTCTTGTCACAAGACACAAAATGCTAAATAAAATAGATGTTTTTGAAACGGACACAATCAAAACTATACATTTGTTCCCAAAACATACTATCGCAGTTTTTTCCAAACTTCCCCCTCCCCCCCCTACACTTTTAAAACCTAACCAACCATTGCAACCCAGTTCACAATGGGCCATTTCGGCATCACTTTAAATCATCTTGAAAAGATTGAAAAGTTTACAGGCTGTCATTATTTTAATCTCCTATCATTAATTAAACAAATAAATCTTATACTACCCTTTCATATAGGATTCAGTGTTATAAAATAAATGTATTAGAACTGATGAGTTTATTTGGTGACCCTAATTAAGTGACTGTCCTACAGAGAAGTAGGCCAGAAGGCTAGCTGGTTATTGTGGTAGGACTCTGTGATCCTTTTGGGGAAACTCACACAGTCTCAGACAATCCCCATCTGTCTTTTTAGAGTTTACTTTCAATCTTACTTTCAACAAATCTGTCATTTTGACCACAGGACCACATCTCTCATAGAGCGGGGGGTTTTTTTTCTCCCCCTTTCTTTTAGACATGTACATTTGAACAAACTCAGCTGTGCTTTTTGTGCATGACTTTGGGGGTCGGAGAGCTGATCCCCACCCTTGACTTTAGTCGCCATAGCAACACCACTGACCCAGGAGGCACTTAACTTACAGCTAGAGAGGTTGTGACAGCGAAGGGGTTTCCTGTCCCTGACTGGGAGAATAAAGTGGGAATCTGTGACTGGCCTGCCCCCTTTTGACTATTTCATTCACTGTTGCACAGAGGAAACCACACGGATGATTGCCAGGCGCCCGAGTCACATGTCCACCATTCACACATGCCCACACATTTTGGACATTTCTGGATAAATACAGCTAGTGTTTTCTCGTTTTTAGCCTTTTTAACAAGTTCACAGCTATCGGGTCAAGCTGTTACCAGCACAGTGAATTTAAATGAATGTGCTGCTTAAATAAGTAGGTTAAGAAAAGGGGGAAAATCTCAACCAAGAGCTTAACATGTCTGGAAATCTCTATTGCATGTCTTGAACTTTTACAGATCAAAAAGTCAAATGCTCTTGATGGACTAAAGCTGGGTGAATGTAGGCGGTCATCATTCCAATAACATGTAGGTCAGTGGATAAGCCTATCTTATGTTGAAGGCTGTGTGGGTCTCATTAGTGTGCTGCCTTCCAGATTACTCTCAGGGGGCTTCGGACAGCCAGCCACAGTTATCCAGCCCATTTCACTTTCTCTCCACTCTACGAGAAAGTAAAAACTCTCATCGCACAAAAGACGAGGATAAAAAAAAATCCTTAAGTAGGTAAGAAATAGATGTTCAACAACACTGGTGCTTTGCTTCACTCTACCAGCAGTTTGGGGGCATTATGCAAATGCTGCTGTTTCTGCATTTATCTGTTGATGCTTGTAAGTCGGACATGACGCACCCTAATTGAAGAGGCTGCAGTTCCTCCTGTAAAGTTTATTTTGGAGGACGGTAGTTCCTGACTCAGAAGGTTATCATTCAAAGTTAGGCAATCTTACTTGGCATGTTGATGACATTGTGCAACATATTTCTTTTCTTTTTTTTAAGGCTAGAGATATTCTGTATGTTTGATATGGTCAATAAATTTCACAAAAAGACCAAAACTCTGCATGTGTCCTCTCATCTCTCAAAACTTTGACCTACTTAAAAAATGGGTTGAATTAAAACTTAAACAGCTGGGCACTGTACTAGTAAATTGTGAATATTTTAGGTGCTTTTGCTTTTGCTTTTGATGCTGTATGCGGGATGAACTCAAAATAACTGCAGTCCTATGTTTGTTAGGAAGATATGTCACCCAAAGCAATAGCTGATTATTTTCCCTATTGTTGTTTTTTTTTCAAATGTATTTTGTATCTATATTCCAACTTAGCCTAGGTCTTTCTGCTACTTTTGGGGCAGGGGAGAGATCTCTGTACTTCTCCAGCTGAAGTTTCTCAGGGAGGAAAGCTCTGAGGATTGACTGTGACCTTGTCTCTCAGTTGGTCAGCTGGTTTAATGCAGATTCTTGCAGTGTGGAGTCGGCGGATGCAGCAGATAATTTAAAAAAAAACCTGAGCGGTGCATCATTTCTTGGCAGGCTTTGAGTGTGAACATATTGACATATTACAATATGTTTGGTCTAATCAAATCGCTGTTTATATAATAAAACTGCCAGTGATACAAAAGCTTCGGCGCCTCGTTGCATTTTCAGAAAGCATATAAATATGAGGCTTTGAGTCTGTTCTTATTTAAGAACCAAGAATTGGGTTATATAATTCTGCGGTGCAGGAATAAAACTGTGTATGTATAATTCATTAAGGCTACCAAGTAGAGTGGACAATGTTGGCTAATCGAGACATAGCGTGCAGTAACATGCTAGAGATTAGCATGTTGAGCATTTAGCTCAAAATCAAACCTGTACCCGAGTGTGGCTTTGCAGAGGCGCCGGAGTGGCTGTGGACTCCGAACTATCTGCCCACGTTCGGATTTCCTGGTCATTCGATGACGTCACTTAGAACCCATCCTTAAAGCGAGATTAAATTCTTCTACCAGCTTTAACATGTTCGCCACATCCAGTATCGTCTTCCTTTTTAATTCTCTCTTGCTGCTTAATACATCTTTCCCTCCCCAAACTTGTCTCATGAACACTTTATCTGCTATTGGCTCTTGATATCTTCCCCCCCCCAAACGCACATCCCACTCCCTCGCCTCCCACTCCCTCGCCTCCCACTCCGAATGGCATGCGTCATCCATATGCTCGGTGCTTGTTACTCAGGGTGAATGGAGCCAAGCCCTCTGTCATCCCCTCTGGTGATAGACCAGATTACTCAGAGTATTTATACATGAGCCGCCTGCTGCTATAGTACAAAAGTGTGTGGGAGTCTGACAGGCCTCTTGATTGTGCATACCTCATGTGAATGTGGGCGTGTGCACAGATGCACCCATGTTTTTTAATGAGTTTGAGATGGAGGGATGGCTGACCAGTCCTCCTTTGAGTCATCTTTGGCATGATTTGAAAGTTCCAGCTTCAAATATTGAAATCGAGAGTTATTTAGTGCACCTGTCTTTTGAGATGTTTTTTTTAGTTTTTTTTTTGTCTTTATTAAATTCATGACTAATGCCAAGGTAGGTTATGAGGTCATATTTTGAGTAGCTCCAGATAAAGTCACGCCCACTTTGCACCGTCCAGAAAAAGCACATCTGAGCACCCAGAGTGAGTGTGTAGTTCCTCTTCGCAAACCTCTAACACAAACATGTGGTCACACCCACACATCGTCTGCACCAACAGTGTAGGTCAAGGCTATCACAATTTTACAGCTCAGTTAGACAGTCGGGGATACACAGTGAGTGAAGGACTCGGAGATTATGTGCTGTGGGACGGCACTCAGATTAAGACGGGGGGGTCACATTCTCCACATGCTCAGAGGAACAAAGCCGCTGTTGACCAGAACACATTCCATAGTGTATACTGTACTCGGTGGAAAACGTCTGTGTGGACGTTGAGCTATAAATATTATACATACATGGCACAGTTAAAGGACAGGTTTATTACTCTCCTCCCCCTCAGCCCCTGAAGCTCCCAGACAGATTGAAAGCTGAAAAGATTTTTTCTTTGTTTTGCAGTAGAGGGAGTTTTGAATAGTCAAGGACAAGGATTTGAAATTACTTATTCATGGCTTACTTCTTTTTTTTGTATTTTCCATCCTCTGCTTCAACCCAAATGAGGACGCAGTATACCCAAGATAATGAACAACTTCTCGTATTGTTTGCATATGTCAATTCTCTGCAAAAATAATTTCCCACCAGAAAAACAGAAATGAGAAACTCAGAATGTGTCTGGCTTTTTGTTGTTTTAAAAACTTTTTTTTAAATAAAAAGGAAGTACATTTCATATGACTTTATTTTTTTAATCAGCTGTGTTGAGCACTCACTCACTGTGACTCTTTTGTCAGTGATCAGCTGTTATCTATATGCAAATTTGAGAACACATTGGCAGCACAATTCTTTAGAGAAAATAAAAGGGTTGAGTGTACCCACGCTGTTTTCAAAGGTCCTTTCTACAGAGGTGCCTCTGCACTGAAGAGCTATAATACATCTGCTGATGCTGTTGGAAAGCAGTGGATCACACCGTGGTCTCCTTCTCAATTGGATACTAATTTTTAAGTGTGGTTCGTAAAAAAAAAAAAAAATGAGACAGTTGAACCTTTTCATTGAGCAGTAATGCCATGTTACAAGGGAATGTTAGATATTTGGCATACGAGCACAGGCCACCTACCGCTCCAGGATATTCACATTTATTTGATGTCAACCACTTAAACACCGAAAGTAAACACAGAAAGTAGTCCACTAGAAATCCCCATACAGCAGCTGTTGAAACAAACGAGATCGTGTTGAATGAAGCAATGAGCCGCAACTCTAGCTACTTATTGATGAGTGTGTTTCACAAAACCCTCCACCGATAGAGCGTTATGTAAAATGTTATTATGACTAATGATTAAAGACAAGAACCAGGTTGACATGTATTGAAATTTCTGTTTGTTCAGATCCTGCTTTTTCTTTGCTTATTTGTGGCTGATTGTTGGCACATATATCACTTTAATTCTCCATCCTGGCGTGGTGTTGTTGTTGTTGTTGCCACATTCTGTTATTCACTAAATCAACCAATAATAACAAACATCACGTTTGCCAGGGTCAATGATTAAAAGTAGTTGTAATGTAAGTTCAAATATAAACGTCAGACTAATATATCAGTTTTTGCAGTCCTTTTTATATCCTCATATCATTTTTTATTAACTGGAGGCTTTTGTGATTCCCTCCTCCCTCCTCAAAGTTTATTCTGTGTGTTTTTGGTTTCTGCCTCATCAAGTCGGATGAGTCAAGATGCACTGATCAGATATCCGTGTGTCTGTGTCTCTGTAACATAACGTGTCAGAATCTGGTCACGTGAAGCAGAAGTGTGAAAGCGGCAGTCGACGTATGCCTAACACTCTCCTCCTCCCTTCACCACATCTCCCCGTCTCCCTCTCCAGTGCCTGAGGATGTCCAAGCGGAGCTTGTTTGTTCGCCTGGTGCCATGCCGCTGCTTGCGGGGTGAGGAGGAGGCGGTGACATCGCTGGACTACTCCCACTGCAGCCTGGAGACTGTTCCTAAGGAGATCTTTAGCTTTGAGAAGACCCTGCAGGAACTCTACCTCGATGCCAACCAGATCGAGGAGCTGCCTAAAGTAAGACACACACACACGGATGTATAGGAACTTTATATTCCTTTTATAAACGGCATCTACAACTGTTAAAACCCTTAAACGACATCGTATTACTCACGAGGCCACCAAATATTGACTCACTGCGTGCCTAACTAGTTTATCTCTTATGAAAAGCTTGCATTGTGGGCATTGTTCACGTCATTCATAATCATTTACATAGTCTTTGATGACGCATTTGAACTTTTAAGACAATCAGGACTTTTAAACATCTAATACACTGTGTGTGCCTTTTGATTTAAAAAAAAAAACCTGTCATCTCTCTCTCTCTCCACCAGCAACTGTTCAACTGCCAGTTGCTCCATCGACTGAGCATGCCAGATAATGACCTAACGGTGTTGCCGGCAGCGATCGCAAACCTTATCAACCTCAGGGAGCTCGACGTCAGCAAAAACAGTAAGCTAAACGTGACAACACTGTATATATTTATGACTGGCAGGTTAAATGACTCAGTGGCATCATATCAGGTTGCTGGAAGCCTGAAAACCGGCGACGGCAACCCCTTGGTAACAGTCAGAGTTGCCCTTGTGTTGTGTTGTCGTGACTGCAACTGAAAGCAGGAAGGATACCATGTTTTAGATTACGTCAAAGATATTCTGAGCTAAAGTGCCACACCGTTTTCCCTTGAATGTGATGCGACTGCGTGACTCAAAACTTACGTGAACGATAAAGGAAGTGAACGAGCCCAGACCTGCAGTGTATTAGACACTTTGTTCCTGTGGTAGCAGGGACACAACCAAAGCTAAATGAAGGATCTGGAGCTCACACAATCTGAGAATATTAGATCCGTACAGTACAAGGTGCTGTCCTGCAGTTGAATGGAGACATTTTCCTCTTTGAAGATAAACATTC
The DNA here is from genome assembly GCA_029853015.1 of Chelidonichthys spinosus. Taxonomy (NCBI): domain Eukaryota; kingdom Metazoa; phylum Chordata; class Actinopteri; order Perciformes; family Triglidae; genus Chelidonichthys; species Chelidonichthys spinosus. The sequence continues at coordinate 16,767,592 of CM056840.1, forward strand.
CCACTGCTTTGTGCTAGAAGTCCCTTTTAATTGTGCCTGTTTGAAAACTTTCCGCTGTCAATGTTGCTGTAGTATTTAGAACAAAAAACAGCCGCAGACTAAAGTGTCTTGGCGGCTTGACAGTTCTCTGTTCTAATGCCCAGCTGTGCAAAGAATCAATCAGGTGTTTTTTTGGGGGGGGTTTTCTGTATTTTCATAACTTCCTGTTGCATATTTGTCAGAAAGGGTTTTGTCATACATGCAAACAGTGTTTTAACATTAACATCACAGTGTGACATTTTCACAAAAATGACGTTAAGCTCCTCGAGCTTAAAGAAAGTGGCAAACACCGCGGGTAACTGCATAAGACAATTGATCGCTGCAAGATAACATTGAAGAACGGTTAAAGGAGCATGCTAAAAAAAAAACCCTTTCATGGATAGAGGAAAGGTTAAAAAGGCTGTTCTAATATAAATGATTGCAGAGACAGACGAGATTAAACAAATGTTTGAAGGATGTGGTGGTGTTTTCATGAAGCAGAGCTTTATGAGCCACGCTGACATTAAAAGTAGCTTATCCTTCTTCACAAAGCACTCTGTGTTAAGTGTTGTGGACACAAAACAAAGTGGGCTGAAATAAACCTTTAGACTAGGTCATGTCCCTCTTTCTTACAGCTTGCCTAATGTGAATGTTTTAAGAGAACTTGCAGACCATCACTCAGTTTTTTTTCCTTCTTCCTTTCCCGCTCTTTCATTGTGTCACCTTTTGAGCGCTCGTCTCTCTGGTTGTTTAGAGAGGAAAGGTGCAGAGCCACTCTTAATGTATCTTGAGCTCAGGCAGAGAGCTTTCCTGCTCGTACTCACAATCCACCCGTTTGTTTAATATTAACAAAGCTTCACATCAACCCTCTCCTTTTTTGGGGTTTTGACAGGAGTCATATGTTTTGTACCGGTGATGATAAAACGGAGATACAACATGCAGATGTCGAAATAATGGTGACTTAAAACCTCTAATGGTATTTTATTGATTTGCTTTTTCTCTCCAGGTATCCAGGAGTTTCCGGAAAACATCAAGAATTGCAAAGTCCTAGCGATTGTAGAAGCCAGTGTGAATCCCATATCCAAGTGAGTACGGCCCCAACCGCGTTTAATAGTCCTTTTTGTTATTATTTAATGTTGAGTATCGTCATCGTGACGTGGTTCCTCGTCCCGTGTGCGTCATCAGGCTCCCGGACGGGTTCACCCAGCTGCTGAGTCTGACGCAGCTCTACCTGAACGATGCCTTCCTGGAGTTCTTGCCGGCCAGCTTTGGCAGGTCAGTGTGTTCTCTACAAACTGTACATACAGGCTGCTGAGTTGTGGTATCGAGCGTATGTTTTGTGTGTCAACTGACGATGTGAAAACAATGAGAGGATGTGAAAGGGGATCCTTGTATTAATAAACCTACAGAGTTCAAGTTGTGTAACTTTTGAGTTTTTTGGTTCACTTTCAAGCCTCTCATAGCGTCGTTTTCAACGAAAAATACAAAAAAACTGCAGACAGACAAAACTAGCAACTAGCATTAAGGAGCTGAAGATCCATATGTTCCTCAGGAGTTGGTAGAGACCAAGAAAACAGAACTAAAAGAGTGATTACTGTACCGGTATCTTAGTTTGCTCAGTAACTAAATGAGCAACTGTTCTGTTCCTGAAGAAATTCATCAAATCCCCTGGAACCTGTTATATGCCTCCTGGCTAATTATGACTTTGTTTTGCTTGATTAAACATTTCCTGGTCCCGATCCATAACCACGTGACATATTCACATCTCTGATTTTAGGATGTGGTTCCTTTTCAAACAGGTTTTTTCAGTCGGATCTTACTGTTTTGAGTTTACACAAAAGTTAGTGTTGAGCTTTCTGATTACACAAAACATGTGGTGTGAGTTGCACACAATTTCATCTCACTATTGCTCCTCTACCTTTTAAAAATCCAATTTCCTCGTAAATCTTCTTACGTTGAAGAGCATATTACATCATTCTTTGTTTGGTAAATTCATTATCCACAGAATACCTTGCATGTATTATGCATTAAAGCTGGTTAATAGTAAAGTGGAAGTGCAGAGGAAGTCAGAAATGTGTGGTGATTCTGTCTTTATTGGGAAGTACTGGAGAATATTTTCAAACTGAACTAAGTAAATAAAGGTCACTTCAGTATGAAGATCAGACATTTCCTGTTAATTGTTGGATTTTGACTTGGTTTCAGGTTGACTAAACTACAGATCTTGGAGCTGAGGGAGAACCAGTTGAAGATGTTGCCAAAGTAAGTGCTTTCACATATTTTCCAAACATCAAATATGGATTGTCGTTTTGATTTACACAATTTAGGAGCTCTAGGAACAAAATTCCTCTCACTCTGCTGTGTCCTCCATCCTGCCTCTTTTTCCTCATACCTCTATCTGTAGCATTAAATCCCCTGCATTACATAAGAGCCCCCTTCGCTCGGCTGTGGCAGGGTTTTATAATCCTCTTCTGAGACAGTGGTGAGGGTTATTTCACCATTCGGGAAGGTTACAGTGCCGCTGGGATATTTGTGAAAGCTCTCGGTGATTGTGGGGGTGGAAGTTACTTTCTCTTTCAATCTCCTCTTATGCTTCACTTGCCATATCATTCCATTTTAGGTCCTTCCCATTTTATCAGAAAAAAAAAAACACATTTCCCTATTTGCCATTTTCATCCTTCCTCCATCTGGTTGAGTTTCCTTTTTGTAATCTCACTCACTTTTCCCTTTTTTTTTCTCTCATTTTTCACCGACTAACTGACGGGGCCGGCGCCCGGGGGCTCGGAGAGGATCCTCTCTCCTCCTAGTGTTTATGTGACAGAGGCCAGACCTGTTAACGGCTGGAGCCCTGACAAAGAAAAAAAAAAAAGGGACTAATGATCGGGAACGTTGCCAGAGCAACACGCAAGCATTTCAGAGATGTAAACAAATGTGTGCGTGCACAAAAGGGGCACAGTGGAAGTCTTTTCAGGGCTTCCACATAGAAAGTACAGCCTCTTTTTTCTCGGTGCATAGACACACACACCATGCACATGCATAGATCAAATGGTTCTCTGCGTTTCAAAGAAGGATTCTGTTTTCCCTCACATCTTTGGGCCATAAGCCATAGCGTTTTCTTTTTTTTTTATCACCGTTGATTTACTCTAGATGAGCCAGCAAAGCTCATACTTACCCCCTTTTCAGCTCACATGGGGGTCGCTGGTGTTCGTGCCAACTTTTGATGTAAGAATGTGACAAAGCTGGCTAATGCTCAAGTACGTCAACAGGATTAATGTTTTCATATCGCTTCCAAGTATTGGAAAAAATCACCAAGCGGCTTAAATCACATTTTGTAATTAGTGCCGTATGTCTTTTACATTCTCATTTTCTATGAGGCGCACCTAAGAAGAAAAAAACAGCCTCCGGTCCACGGTCGTGTTCAAGTTGAAGCTCTCGCTCTCCGTTCCTGAATGTGTTTTTAAGGAAACGCAGTTCATCAGTGTTGTGAAAGGATCATTATATCTGTTCCCAAACAGAGCCCTCTGCACATCTCCATTTCATCACACGTCATGGTCTTAGAATTATTACTGCTGAACTTGTGATTCTCTCTCGGGAAATGTCAGATTTGAATAGACTCTTTTATTGTCTTTATCTCGCCTCAAGTCAATTATGCAATTTAAACTCTTGACCCCCCCGGTTTGTTTTATGAATAGTTCAGAGGAATTACCTTCAAGCAAGGACACTAAAACTGTGGAAAGAAGTACGCTGTGTATTTTCTTTTAATCTTGACTCTGGCTTTGTTTGCGCGGAGAGTGACGTCAAAATTAAATGCCCTCAAAGGCCTCTTGCCAGTAGTGAAATATTGAATTGAATAAGCCTTTATAATATTTTACCTCTGATTTTCTGTCGCTGGTTATCACATAAACATCCTTAATAGAGAACACAGTTGAATAGTCCTGGTTTTATCCGCCTGTTTACGGTGTAACAGAGAAAGTGAGACCTGATTGTGAAGAGAGAACTCCGCAGCGAGGGCTTAGGGCTAGCATACGTCACATTTTCCATTATTTAAAGCATATTTCTCTCATGCCTGAGCTGTAAAAGGTATTTAGTTTCTCATAAAATGATTCAGTCAAAAGGCAGAGCACGTACGCCATCCAGAACATAACATGATAATTCAGATTTTCTTTTGGCTTCCTCCTTCTTTTCTTTTTTTTTTTTCCTGAGGCACATGACCCAGATCACTTCTAATCCTGGCTTGATTCTCCCCGTTGATTTAAAGATCTCTGTCTGTCCTGTGTGCCTACAGAAGCATGCAGAAGCTCACACAGCTGGAGAGGTTGGACCTGGGGAGTAATGAGTTCACTGAAGTGGTGAGTATCTGTCAGTCGGCCTGGAGATGCCTAAGGCTGTCTACCTTTTATGTTTGTGTCCTTGCCTCCTTCCTCCTACTTCTTTCCTTTTTGGAAATCGAAGCTTTTGTATTTTCACGGGAAGATAGTTAATGCAATCATAATTCACAGTGGAATGAATAACTGGCATTGTGATCTATTTTAGCTTGTTTATGTTTATTATCCAGTTGCTGCCAAGCAGGCACACACACACACATACACACCCTTGAAATCTCACACACACCCATATCACTTAACCTCCTTTCTCCTCTACATCTGCAGCCTGAGGTGTTGGAGCAGCTGACTGGAATCAAGGAGCTGTGGATCGACGGGAACAGACTGACGTTTTTACCTGGGGTATAATTCTTTACAGTCACTCCCGTACACAGAACATCACCTCGAGATTATTCCCCTCGATTCTCGGCCGTCTGCTTAAATCTTCATCACAGTGAACTGCAGTCAGTTCGCATCAGACTTTGAGCCCAGAGAAGGAGGGCACCGTTTTTACAAAAGATTCTCTTTGCTGGGTGAACACAAGCTGACAGTTTTCCAGAAAGAAACGCAGACAATGGCTTCACAGATGTCCCCGATAATAATTTACCCCCAAAAAATCTGCAGCTGTGAAGTCATTATTTTCCTCCAACATGATTCATTTATGATGATGTTTTGATGCGTTACATAAGATTCGTTTTCCACCCAAATGACCAGCTTGTTTGTATCTGGGTCATAATTAAAGCATTAGTTCTTCAGCCAGCATTTCGCCAGCTGTAATCACAGTCTGGCCTTTTTTATAAGAAGTGACATCTGTCATGAATAGAAACCAACTGTTTTCCTTTCATACAAACGTGTGTTTAATAATTCAACAAAGTTATATAATATCTTGTCTTGGATGGGAATTGTTTTAATCCATCGCTTCCGTGTTCAACCGTCAAACCTTGGATAATGAGGTATCTGAACAGTGCGGGTAATTATATTGTCTCCTCTTTATGTATCCAGATGCTGGGGATGCTTAAACAGCTGGTATACCTGGATGTGTCCAAGAACAACCTAGAGATGGTGGACGAGCAGATCTGCGGTTGTGAGAGTCTGCAGGACCTTCTGCTCTCCAACAATGCCCTCACACAGCTGCCGGGCTCCATCGGTAAAGATTACAGCACACACACACACACGTCTAATTTATTATAATGTGTTTCTCATTCCTGGATCCATTCCTCTGTGGTTTTATAGGTATCTAATTCCCATAGACGATGTTTTCCTGAGCTAGCTGAAATACATTTTTCAGAACATTAAACTTTCAAATCACAAAGACCCAGTTACAGTATAGTCACAGGGGTCCACAGTGCAGAAGATGTTGAGTTTTAACCAAGGAATTCCTCTAAATAAGGCTGTATAATAAGGTTATAAAACATGGAAAACACGGTAAATACCTCCAGTAAATACCAGTAAAGTATTTTCTGATGCGGATTACCATTGATAACTTATTAAAATGTATATGTTTATTCACATGGGGTGGAGATAATGTTCATATGGGAATAGCATGCTGATTACATTTGGGTCCAGATACACAGTGCCGTACAGTCAGGGTTGTTTAATACTAAACTGATTTACAGTATTGATGATGGAATGAATGAATCCAATTAACTGGTGTAATGGATACTCCTCTTTGTGGGGCAACAGCAAAGTGTAATCAATAACTCTCCTGAGGCCATTGTTGGCATCTCTCTGATTCCCTCTCTCTCCCTTTTCCTCTTTCTAAAGGCTCACTGAAGAAACTGACGGCGCTGAAAGTGGACGAGAACCAGCTGATGTACTTGCCGGACTCAGTCGGAGGGTGAGCGTAGCAGCGATAGCTTTAACGGCGGCGGAATAAAACCCCCGGATCGGTGGATTATCGGTGCTGTTTTCATCCCGCCGTCCCACTGATCGCATAAAAGCGTCTTGTCTGGATAAATCGGATATTCCCATCAAACATAATGTGTTCTGATGCTTTATTTGTTTGCTCCAATCCGGATGATGTAGAGTAACTTCATTACGATGACGTTTATGAAGTATGGATGGCAATAATTGAATGTCACGGTTCTGATTGATTTAGCCGTTTGAGCTTTGTTTCATCGTGGATGGGGTCGATTGGGATCTTAGCCAGATGGCCCTCCGATACACTGCTGATTAAATCAGTCGTAGATGTTATCGGGCTGATGTTGTCTCCCGCAGACAGGTGAAGCCAGCTGCTTGAACGTCCTGATCCTGAATCATGTGGTCCAGACTCCAATGTTTTTGATCTGTCCCGTCCCACATCCATTATGGACAAATCTATAGTTCATCTGTTGTTTACAAACATCAAACACTATCAATTATCCCATATGTTAGAATGTTTCTCCTTGTGTAATTTGACACAGATTATGTGACAAAGCCTATGGTTTATCTTAATCCCATGCATGGATTTCATCTTAAACAAGCAGATTTTATACACCTGATTTTCTTCAGTCCACTGTTTGTGCACAGTGTTGTTTTATCTTGGACACAGAGGGGTCAAATCCTTTGTGTTTTGTGAGTCTGATGGTTCTTATAACACAGCAGCTCTCCCGTGAGACGCGTTTATGTGAATCCCCAGAGAGCATTCGTGTTTTTCATTGAGCCTCTGCTCAATGAAAAACAGCTCTCTAGCTGCAACTGCTCTGGCACTTCTGTGCCAACGCGGTCGTTCAGTTTGAAATGCTGCTACTTTAGATTATGTCCCATTTAAGCTTTTTAGTTGCATCAAGGTTGTTTTTAAATGTCTGTTTGTCTCTAACTGTAATTGTTAGATCATATCACAATAGCTGGCGAGGATAAAACCTGAAGACATTTCCTTTCTTTGGATGTTTGAATGTTTTTGGGCAGACAATTGTATTGAATTATTGCCCAGCCCTATTCGAGAGCAATTAGGAAACATTTAACAGTCTTGTGCTGCACAGTAATGACACCTGGTGTGACAGACCAGATTATTTAGTCCTTTTATTTATATTTTTTTCCCCTACGCTGGCATCCAAAGACTTTAACTCATAAATTTCAGTTTACTCGTAATGACAAATACTGCCCAGCCTGGGAAAAACGGTTTAATAATGTCTTCTGTGGCTCTAGAAGGAGCTTTTCCAAGTTTATTAATATGTTTCTTTATCTTGGCATGAGTGTGGAGACTTAAAATGAAACAAAAAGCCTGCGATACAAACTGGGGACGTGGAGGGTTGTGGGCATTGAGATGCATTATGGGAACTGTGGTCTGCATGTGACCAGTACCTCGCACAACAGCTGGTTTATCACAACATCATGAGATCACACACACATCCATCTGGCCCAGCTTCTAGTAATGCGTTTGTGTCTAACCACAATGGGATTTGACCACTCTTCTCCCGACTCTCTCCCTCAAGGGTTTTATGGTTCATCCAATCACTGCCAAGTATTTTTTTTTAAAGTGCCTGTACTTCTCCAAACTGTTTCCAATGGCTTCTAATCAGATGGTTCTGTGTAACAATCTAGTGCGTCACTATGAACCAAAGGTCAGGATATATCTGCCTCTAATGCTTACACAATAGACGTGCACTTCTAAAATCACTTATATAGTAATTACAACACATGATTAAAGTCCTCCTGTCCTCCTCTCTGAACCAGACTGGCGTGTCTGGATGAACTGGACTGCAGTTTTAATGAGATCGAAGCCTTGCCCCCCTCCATCGGCCAGTGTGTCAGCATTCGCACCTTTGCTGCAGATCACAACTTCCTGACCCTGCTTCCTCCTGAGGTGAGTGTGTCACGTAGAGACTGTGCGTTTGTGTTAAATTGTGGCAAAACGGTCTTCTGTATCAGGTAGCCTTGTTGGCTCATGGTCGTTTCTTCTCATTTACAGATGGGCAACTGGAAGAATGCAACTGTGTTGTTCCTACATTCCAACAAGCTGGAGTCTTTGCCCGAGGAAATGGGTGACATGCAGAAACTCAAGGTCATCAATCTCAGCAACAACAAGTGAGTTTGACCGTATTCACACACAAACTGACCACTCTCTGTTCCTTATCATTGGCAATCTAATCTGTTTTAAAGATGTCAATGCAGGATTTAGAGTTTGTATTTTATCAACCTATAAATTGGGCAGCAGATTCATCGGAATAATTGTTTTTGCAGCCCAGCTTTTTTTTTAAAATAAAAATATGCATTTTGAAAGGCATCTTTGCAGCCTTGCAATACTGAGGTTTCATTCAGGGGTTTTCCCAATCCTGGTGTCTCTTCTGTGCCAAAATACAGTGAAAAACTTTGGCCAGGATCCCACTGACATATGCCTTCAGGCCAACTTTATAGTGGCTACTCACACAACGGATTTACCTTGCACAATGAGTTTGAGAGACCTTTTTTTAGATGCACCAGGTCCATAATGTTGTACCTGTGTTTTGTTTCTTTCCCCTCTCTTTAGGTTGAGGAATCTTCCCTACAGTTTCACTAAACTGAACCAGATGACTGCCATGTGGCTGTCTGAAAATCAGGTAAGATTGTATGTGTTATGTTATGTATAAATAACAAGTATAAGGCTTTTTATAGAGATTATGATGGCACAGAACAGTTGGCTGTAAATGAATCCAGCAAAGGTCAAGTTGCTCGTCGGAAAGCACATTAACAATTTAGTAAACCACTTGCAGGACATCTGACCTAAACACGCCAAATGCCAACGCAGGTCAGACGGTAATCCCTAAATGTTTTAAGGCTGGAAGGATCCCAATGAACGCCAGAAACAAAAATCCATACATCAATACTTTGTTTAAAGATAACCAGCGGGGTAGTCTGACCTGTCACAACCCTCTGAAATCTGGAGCGACACAGGTTTGAATGACGGGAAACGGTTTGTGAGGTACGGTAAAGCAGACGTGGAAAGATCAAGGTTAGCAGACGAGTTGTGTCGCTGGAAGCTTGAATGTCTGCCCTCGACTGAACACGAGATAAGCCAATCGGAGGTCTGCTCATGTGTCAGGAAGTGGCTTTGAGTTCCACTTTGTCACGTGGGTGTAGTTTTCTGTGTGATTCTTGAACTACTCGTGTCAAGCTGAGCTGAGGGATTTTATTGTGTGCAAAGTTGTCGGGGTATATTGATTCAGTGTGCTTAATTTCTAAATTACAGTGTGACTGCCACCTTCTAAAAGCTATGAATAAATTATTAATCCCTGGAGCTGGACTATTTTAAGTCTGTTAAGGGATTAATATGCAGTTTTTTTTCTTTTAAATATTTATTTTAACCGGATGAAGGATTTTAGTCGAAGGACGTCTAGATTAAGCTATCAGAGAAACAAGGTGAGCAAACGCAGCTCTGGGATGTTTCGTCTCCACCAGACAGCATTGGCAAAGCAGATTTTTAAAATGACACTGATTTATTCAGTGTTTTTTACCAGCTTTATTCACCAGGTCCGTTTGTTTTTAAGAGGAGGGGAACTCTGTGGATGATTCAGCTCCCAATAAAACCCTCCTGAAAGTCTGGATCTTAAGTTATCAGAGAAACAAGCCGAGGAAACATTGGCGACAGCTCGGCTCGCGGCCCCTCCGGGACGTCCCTTTGTCTGCTGAACGACGACTTAGAAACTGATTTTTAACGGCTAGTTGCTCATTATAGCAGATATTTGAGTTTGAAGCAATAACGTCATGAAAATTCTTGTCAGGGCAGGACATTTGACCTTTCTGGTGAACAGTTTCAAAACATTTATTCACCTCAATTTCTTGTCATTCATCAGTTTGTCACCAGATAGAACAACCTGGCTGATTAATTGGTCTGACTGGAGACTGTAGAGACAGGACTCTAAGGTCATATGACCAGGGCTCAGTGGACCAAGGGTGACTCAGCTTTTGCCTCCAGGCTCTCAAAACAGCATTCCTGTAAACATGAGGTCTGTCTACGTAGACGATGTTTTAATGCGAGTCTGGAATCACGTTTGTGTAAACAGGCCTTTTTATTGATGATGAAATTGTAATCTTCCTCGAGTTTTATTGCCTTGGAAAACATTGTGTGACACTATAAAGGCGCTACGTTTTATATAAATGTGATTTACTCACTCCGAATCAGGAGTGCAGCGCTGGTTGTTGATAGCAGAAATGAAACCCAGGAGAGGCCAACAGACGTAGAGGATGCTGTTAGGCAGGTGCAACAGAGGTGATGGGGCCTCGGGGACGTCGATGGCGCTGAAGCCAGCTTCCTCAAGGAACGGGTTGACAGGAAGAGGCACCCAGGGGTGCTTAAGCGGCTGCTTTGGAGAAGATTAGAGGAAAAAACGAACTGTGGGAAATCATGTGTTCTCCACTTGACTGGATCCAAGTATTAACAAGTGCCAATGCTGCAGCCCGGTACACTTCTTTCCACAGCAGAGGCACGGAGAATAGCAGGACACTATTTGAGCACTGTGTGTGTTCACGAAGCGCTGCTGATTGCGGATAGCACACTCAAACCTCCCTTTTTTTTTTTTTTTTGTCTCCCACAGTCAAAGCCCCTGATCCCTCTCCAGAAAGAGGAGGATCCAGAGACACACAAAACGGTGCTGACCAACTACATGTTCCCCCAGCAAACCAGGGCCGAGGACTGTGAGTACTGTGCATTCAACGACACTTAATTATGAATAAAAAGATCAAAAAGGAATCTGGCTCAAACTGCAAATGTTTGTGACCTGTTTTAGTTCTCGGCAGCAGGGCTGGAAATGACAGATTTCAGCTCGTTAATCAAGGAACTTAACTTTTAATTTAAGGGAATAAATCGTGATTTTTGTGGGAGTTTTATGTTCCATCCCAGGTATGAAGCTTAAAAGAAGTGAGGAAATCGTAGTTTTGTAAGAATGTACCGAACAGCAAGTCACTATCTTTACCCTAGCAGGCTTCTAGATGGCCTGCAAGCCCTTTTTATTCATATTTCACGAGGGACCTTGTTACCTGAGACCGAAGCTGCAGAAGAAACACTAGTCCTCTTCTTCTTGACAAGCATCTGCTAGTTTGGCTTAGTTTCCTATTTCACCAGACGGCTTGTGCTGACCCTGTTTGCATCTTGGCTTCAGAGTAATTAGTGGTTCTAGATCTTCATGCTTAAACTGCACAGCAGTGAGTCAGCCGTAACGTCAGTGATGTGGTGCACCACCAGAAAATGCCCACAATACACATCTCGCTCTCTTCGTTCGGCTCCTCCGTTTGATATCCTCCAGTAATCTGCTTTGTGGCTTTTTTTTTTTTTTTCCTTCCTTTTTTTTTCTTCCAAAAGGGCTTTATCTGCTTTCCTCATGTTTTCCTGAGAAGCTGGAATAAGTCATGACCTCACTGCAGTTATTATGTTTTACGCGTTGTTGATATGGCGGCCACACACACCAGGTGACTCATATTATCCAGCGTGCATCGACACTCTGGGGTGTTAAATTGTATTTCCTGCCTGCTATCAACTATTTTTATGTCGGATACTGTCAGACGAGGGCAAGCTTCTGCTGCAAAGTTTAAAGACGGCAGCATCATCACAGCCTTGTGCAAGAATGTTGATTAGATGAACACTTTATTGGAGCAGCAGTTCCATTTCTTTATTGAATGGTGCAGTTTGAGTTTAAAGGGTTAACTCCTGAAGTTCCTCCACACCTCCTTCATTCATTGGATGCCTCGTGTAGTCCTTGCGCCATCTTGTGGTCATAGTGAGACTTCTCTATGAATTAAACACCATTACAAACCTTATTCTCCTCTTGGTTTCTACTATTTTTTTTTTCAGACATTCCCAACTCTGACTCCGAGAGCTTCAATCCAGCTCTCTGGGAGGAACAGCGCAAGCAGCGAGCGCAGGTGGCCTTCGAGTGTGACGAGGACAAAGACGAGAGAGAAACACCGCCACGGGTTAGTGATGACTGTTATACTAAACTGCAAGGACTTATTTGTGATCACAGTTATTATTTTGGCATCGACTGTTTTCATGGATAAAGGAAAGGGCTCAACAGAGGCAACATTTGTGCTTTTTATCTTTGGAAATTATGACTATTCATGGCACCTCTCTCCCAGTCCCGCTTCTGAAACTGCAACCAGATGGTTTGAGCTGTAAATTTGTATTTTCTCGTGTTCCAGGAGGGAAATTTGAAGCGCTACCCTACGCCGTACCCAGACGAGCTGAAGAACATGGTGAAGACGGCCCAGTCTGTGGCTCACAGGCTGAAGGAGGACGAGTCGAGTGACGAGTCTGGGAAGGATGCAAAACCGATTGAGCGGAACCACATCGGAGTGCAGGACGTGGGAGTGAAGGTCAGCTTCGGCTAAATGAGATGATTTAGAGTTATTTACATATTCTTTCAATCTTGGTTCCCCTTCAACAAACTACATATTCTCCATGCGATTAAAGGGACTGTTTAAATCAATCAGAATGGTCTGTGATGTTTTTTGTGCAGGTGATCGAGGCTCCCTATCCTAACGGTACAGCATCAGACATGGAGCCCCAAGTATCCACCAACACTTTTACCCAATACCCGAAAGACACTTCAGAGTCTTACAGCTCCCAGAAGGTCCCTCTTAAATCTTCAGGGGGCTCTATGATGAACCACGAGGACACATTGGAGGTAGGTTTCACAAACAAGACATTACAGCACACACACATGGTGACGTTTCAACTGGAAATTATTGTTTTTGTTGTCAGGATTCTGACGAGCTGTCTGACGAAGAGGCGGAGATGAAGATAGCAGAGATGAGACCCCCTCTTATTGAGATCTCCATCAACCAGCCCAAAGTGGTGACTTTAAGTAAGGACAAAAAAGGTAAAAGCTTTAATCGAGTGAGTAAAATATCATATTTTCACTCATGACGTCTATTACACAATTCACTAACGGCGACGTTTCTGATTAACAGATGACGCAGACTCGTTGCTGGATGACACGGTTGCTAACAGCAACCAGAATAACAGTAACTGTTCATCGCCGTCGCGCATGTCTGACTCTGTGTCTCTGACGACAGACAGCAGTCAGGATAACTCTCTGTGCACGCCCGAGAGAGAGGCAAAGATGCCCTTCCTTCCAAAAAGCCGGTTTGTAAAATTCTAACGTACAAAAGAGTCTTCCTCGTGTCGTCGTCGTCCCAAAAACCTGATGTCCCTTCCTTCTTTGTTTAAGGCATGAGGATGAGAATATGAACCAGCCTAAAGACACCACCCCTCTCCTCCATAACGGCAACGGCTCTGAAACGTCCCTTCAGGCGCTTTTGAAGACCCAGCAGACTCCTCCGGAGAAGATGGGCGACTACGACCTCTCCATGGAAGCCCGGCTGGCCTTCATCGAGAAGGAGATCAACAACGGCATGGGAGAAACCTACACCAAGTGGGACCAGATCAACATGAACGTGTCCAAGCTGCCGACCGACAACATGGTGCGGCTCGACGAGATGGATAAAACGAAGAACGGCCCGCTGACGCAGGACTTGGTCGGCCCGCAGGGTTTTAGCAATGACAACATGGAGCATATTCTGAATGGAAACCAGCAGGATTGCATCAACAAGAGCCAAGCGGGGAGAGTGGAGGCGTCTGGCGCGCATGTGGCCTCGACAGGCGTGACAGCCAGCAGTGACATGTCTCTGTCTCGCAGCACAGAGGAGCTGTCGCCGGATAAAAGGTGCCATCCCCTGCAGGTGATGAAGTCTCACAGCGTCAGCAACATAGAAGCAGGAGGCATGAAGCTGTACTCCTTTGACGGGGGTGACGACTCCTATGATGCAGCGGGAATGGCTATGATGGCGGCGGCGGCGGCCGGCCCAGGAGCTCAGGGCCAGAGCATCGTCCGGAGCAAGTCAGCGAGTCAGTTACTCAACGACCAGACTCTGCAGATTTACCCCAACTCCTCTGCATCGTCCTCAGACCTGCTCTCCTCCTCTAAGCCCCCTGTCAGCACCAGCAGATACGCAGTCTCCTCCAGCATGGCCATGGGCATCCCTCCTCCTCAGTACAATATCCAGTACACAAGCAGTGCCATGCCTAAAGAGGGCCTCTGGGTCCAGAGGACGCCCATGCCGCCAGAGCACCAAGGTTACCTCCCTCCCCCTCCTCCACACTCACTAGCCAACACCAACTATTCCAACCGCAATCAAGCACCTCCGTACCCTCTGCAGCCCCAGCAGAGGGGGCCTCCCATGGCTCCCAAAGGCTCTGCGGACATGTGGACTAAAGAGAGACTTCATTCTACCGGAGGGCAGGTTCGAAGCAGCACTCTGCAGAGGCAAAGCAGCAGCGCCTCCACAGCCTCCATGGGCGACCCGCGGCGCATACAGGTGCCCGACGGGGAGTACATGACGTATCGGGACATTCACACCCTCGCCAGGGGGCCGCTGGCCATGAGCCAGGCCATGCAGAGGCCCCTGTCGGCACGCACTTACAGCATCGACGTGCCGGGGACCTCCAGGCCTCTCTGCTCCCGGCCGCAGCCCCACGAGCTTCCGGAGAGGACCATGTCCGTCAGCGATTTCAACTACCAGCAGAGCAGCCCCAGCAAGAGGCCCAACACCAGAGTGAAGTCTGAGCACTCGCTGCTGGACGGGCCCGGACAGGTGGCAGGAAGGGTGCCGTCCGACTGGAGGGACCAGGTGATGCGGCACATCGAGGCCAAGAAGATGGAAAAGGTAAAGAAAAGTACTCCTGTATACATGCTATGAATACAATCATCCTTACAGGGCAGCTCAATGAGGATGTAGTTTCATATAACGTCCCTAAACGTGCTCTCGAACAGCTATTAAATTATGAATTATAATATAAAACATCACTATAAAAAGAGACCCAGTGAGCATTTCAGTCTGGTTAAAAAGTGAACATTATTAGACTGTTGTTTCAACTGCAATTGTAAAATAGTCATTTAATAATCATGACTGGATCAAAGCTCTTAAATAACTATACATTATTCCTGAAGTGTCAGAAAGAGGAAAAAGAGACTTGATTTAGTAAGAGACGTGGCTGCAGAGCATCTTTGGTAAAGTTCACTAACCCTGCTGTATGCACAATGTTGCTGATTCACTGCATGTCTGCGTGTATATGCTGTAAACCTCCTCTGTTGTGTCCTTTTTTATGTCATCGCTCATTTGGTGGATTGCATGGCCACGGCTGACATGTCGTCCCTCTGTTCAGAATGCGCTGTCTCGCTCCTATAATTCCAATAACGCTCCGCTGAGCTGGTCTCACTACGGCAGCTGTAGGGATATGCATGCCAGCCAAGGGTCTCTGGGCTTTAGCGCCAGAGACCACCAGCCCTACGGAGCCCTGGGCTTCTGTGTGAGTACTGTGAACCTGAAGTCGGCTCCTGCAGCTCACACTTCAGCCACGGGGCCTTCCAGTCCTTGCTGGTTTCACATCCTTTTGAAAGAAAAAATCTATATTTTTCCTTCTGACCTTCAGAACCTTTCACTTGTCCTGGCAAGTGAAAGTATAACTCCTAACATCTGATTTCACACAAACAGACCCTTTACATGTCATTGTCTCCCTCTGAGTGAAAAACGGACGAATCCTAATTTGTTGTGTTGCTCCTCCTGGTTGTAATGCCTTGTTTAAAAGGGGGACCCCTGTTTTTTTTTCTACCTTCATCCATAAAAAGAAATATATATGTATACATGTAAATATGTCTACCACGTGTCGTTCAAGTCAGATTTTTCTGTCATTTTTTTGCAAAGGAACGCTTGTATTTCTTGAGGCACATTTGCCAGCAGGTCTGTATTTTCTCTGAATCCCGCTGGCAAAAAACACATTTTTGTTCTAAGCTGTGATGTAACCGGCTTTTTTTAATAATCAAGATGTGTGAAAATACCTGCCCCTTTTTAAACGTGCCAGGTGCTCTAACATTATAATAATAATATAATCACCACCCCTGTGTGTGATAGCCCTCCACCCTGCCACACTCACATCCCACCATTCTAGTGCATTTGTATTCTCCTCCTCCTTTTTAACTGCACTTTAAATCCTCGTCGTGCTCATTCATCTTCACTCTAACTGATCACTAAGCTTCTCACCTTGTGTGGGGGTGAAAAGTGTGTTTGCTAAAGGTACGTGGGTAGAGGTGTTTGTGTGGGTGATTTTAGAAAGTGGGTGTTGAGGTAAAAAAGATGTCGTGTAACTCCTTTCCCGCTGAGCATTTAAGAAACGCTAATAAATGTGAATTACGTGGCGCTTGATGGGAACTAAACACAGTTTAATCTCCAGTTTTTCATCGTTTTAATCAGATGTGTCCCTTTCACCTCCTTCCAAAGCAACACATTACTGCCTTTAATGCCATTACCAGACATGAAGAATGTCCGTGTCAGTTAATGATGATTGCTTTCCCTTTTTTAGGATGATGTGTTTCCCCCGGGGCAGCAGAGCTACACCCTGGACCACCACAGAAAAGTATGACATCCAGACTTTTAGCTGCAGAGCAAAAAAAAAAAAAAAAATGTGGTTGTCAAATTTTGAGAAAATGTGTTTTTGTTTGTTTCCAAGGTGCCTTTGATGAACGGTCAGATGGGCCCTTCTGTTCGTCCTCCGGGGAGCCAGGCGTCGATGGCCCGCCACCCTTCCAGAGAGCAGCTCATCGATTACCTGATGCTCAAAGTCTCCCATCAGCCCCAGGGGGCGCCGCGAGCCCCGCACGACGCTCTGCAAGAGGTGAGGCATGCTGCTGCTGCTGCTGCTGCTGGTGTGGAATTACCTGAAGACATGCCGACGTGATAAAAGTTAATTTGATTTCCAGGATGTTCTTCATTGCCTCGGCTGAAGTTTGATTTAAAAAAAAAAGTAGTTCCCTTGTTCACATTCTTGCTGAGCGTTGATAAAGAGATCAATACTCTCCCGGGTCTGTCGGGTAAATATAAAGCTACAAGATTTAAAGTTGATATGTGAGCGTTAGCGATGCTGGTAGGTGGATTCTGTTAACTTTGGATGGAGCCAGGCGAGCTTTTCTTTTTGATCGATTACTTTAAGGGTCTTTGAAGAATCTAATATTCGTATGAATTATTGTTAATTCCCCAGACTTTTATTTCATATGTAGCAAGCAAACCAGTTATATAAATATATGTAAATACAGTGTCCCTAAGGATGGGACGATATAGGATTTTATCGCACATTAGGATAAAAAAAAAAAGACTGAATAATTGAATCTTGGTGAATTTTCATTCTGTATTCATGCAGAGACTTTATGATTCATCATCATTTTATTCAAGATTATTACATTGTTAACTAACAAAAGTTGTGTATCTGACAATACAGATGTTTGTTTCTTAACAAAATGTTCTTGATATGTTTTATGACATTTTAATCGGAATAATACTGTGAAGGATATTCGTGTCCCGAAGCTCCAGCTGTGGATCTTTAATACTAATGTTGTGTAACTGTGGAATTAACGATGAGCGACTGAAGGAATACCTGACTAATGAAAGAATGTGGGTGTGTGTTTCAGATCCGTGTGAAAGTGGAGAAGAATCCAGAGCTGGGTTTCAGTATATCAGGAGGCGTGGGAGGCCGGGGAAATCCCTTTCGACCAGATGACAATGCAAGTTTATCACTTTTATGGGAGCATACTTCAAAGGGGAAGTTTGGGAAAGCAGATTTTTGCCACCTAAAAGAAAGATCCATCAGTTTAGCCATCAGAGCGGCCTGTTTTACCTTTCAGAAGGGAGTTGCTCAAGTTTGTTTTTTTGCACTTTTGTGCAACTCCGGTGTTTTTAAAGGGCAGCAGTCGACGAGCAACTTCTGTGTTCTGTAAAATAAAATTACTGTTTTTGAGTACCCTTAAATTGCTATTGATTTTTTTTTTTATTGTTTTTTTTTTTTGGAGAGCCTTTCTTTTAGGAGGCTAAATCTGCTTTACTGCACAACTCCTGCGTCTGTTTCTCCAAACTGGTAGTCATGACAACCGGCATCTAATCTCAACCCCACTTCAAATAATCCCGTTTTAAAGGATACATTCTATTCCATTCCTAAGTGTTTAATTCCACGTAAACTGTAGCTGTAAGCCCTCGTGAGGACCCTTATCATTACAACCTATCACGTGTAATTAATAGAATATTTCTATAACGTACATATCGTGTGGTTTCAGGGTATATTTGTGACGAGGGTTCAACCCGAGGGGCCGGCGTCCATGATGCTTCAGCCCGGAGACAAAATCATCCAGGTATTCTGCTTTCTGCTCTCTGATATCACACATCGGTCGTCAACACTTTCACGATGAGTTATTAACGGTGTCTCTCCTCGCAGGCGAACGGATACAGCTTCGTGAACATCGACCACGGGAACGCCGTGGCCCTCCTGAAGACGTTTCCTAGCACTGTGGATATGACTATCATAAGAGACGCACAAGCGTAGACTCCACCGAGAAACAGAGGGAGAGAGATTTACCTTGACTGATATTTTTCTACACAGAGGACACTGACCTGTTGATACCTGTTGGGACTATTTATAGTAGAGATCTTCATAGCCTTTGATTTGAAACGGGGAAAACCACTGAATGTAGTGGATCAGAGTGAGACGGCGGCGAAACCCTCTGCGAGTACGAGTCCTCAAAAGGCCATCACTGTGGTATATATATTTTTATACGATAGAAGCTGAAGATGTGACCTGCTCTGATGCAAGTAGTGACTGTGGTCTCTGTACAGATCATCTTTGTTGTCCTTTTTATCATGAATTAGGTTTTAGTTCTGCCGATTGACCACTAGGGGGCGGGGTTCCCTGCTCGTCTTGTCATCCAGTTTGCCTTTTATTATTAATTTTTTTAATTTAAGATGTTGAAACCATGTTCCCGTCTGCTGCCCCGTGCGATCTTATATGGAGGACAATGTTACGTGCTTTTCGTGTGGAGGCGAATGTAGATCGAGGTTTGGTCATTTTGGGGAGATTATTATTTTTGTTTGTTTGTTTGTTTCTTATGAGATTTGAAGGGTTGAGAAGAGGAAATCATCCATAAACCTGTGAACACCCTCCACTCTGCATATCAGCCAATCAGACAGCAACTTCCTGCTCTGCGTGGGGAAACGACATCCTTATTATGAACACCGGCTGTCGGGAGATGATGAGACAGGAAGTGGGAAGGTCATTCACATACTGGGAGAGGAGAGGTGTGTGTGGCGTGTTTTGCTCAGCCTTAATCTGTTTTGCCAGTCGGAAGCTTTCGTTTGGAAGCTTAACGTTGATATTTTTTGGGTGGGAAAAGGTCATTTGCTCGCAGGTGGGAGCGTGAGTTGAGCGAATTGGGACGCATTTTCCCTCCCTAAAACGTCAGAACTATTTCCTTTTTGTTTTTTAAGTGGAGAAAGACACGGCTGGTTGCTAGGTAACCAAAGCAAGTTTTTTGGGGAAGGTAAAAAAAAAGCAGGAGTGCAACTTTAAAGAAAGGCTTTTAATTCGTCTTTCAGGCAGTTGTTGTGTTTTTGGTTTCATCATCTGTCACTTTTATCTTTTTTATGGGAGAAAGACCACAGTTTGCCTTTTTTTTTTTGTCTCTCAAAATGTTTAATCGTGCTTTTTAACTCATCACTTTGGAGCAGTTTCTCAATTTCTTTGTGTCGTTCTTTCTTTGCTGTACAGAGTAGAGTTGGGAGAAACAAGTTGTCAAGTGCCATAGACCTTGAACTGTTTGAAAAGGGGAGGAGCTTATTGACCCCAGAACACAAGCAATATTCACCACCTTCTGAGTACATTTGCAGCATATAACGGCTTCAAAGCAATATTCAAAGCCTTTATTTTCGTCACAACAACAAAAAAAACATGAGATAGCATTTTTTTAAACACATCTTTTAGTAATCACTAAAAAAAAAACAGTGGTTTTACATGATTTTTATATTGTGAGAAGAATCATCATCAACAAACAATTTCTCTGCATTGTGTAAAAGTGAATGTTTGTGTCACTTTGCCCAAGATGCTTTTTAACTGTTTGTTGCTTTAGATTAATATCATAACTCCATAAAAACATTCCTCATGTTTGTCGTAAGATTTGTGTCAAAAAAACTGTGTTTTTCAAAGGCAACGTAATATTAATTCACTGGTCAATGACTCATCAGTGAGACGTGTTTCCATTAAAAACAAATGGAAATGATCAAATTCACTAAATAATGGCCCCATGAATTCAAACATTTTGTAACCACTGATTTGTTTGTACAGTTCTATAATATAATTTAATCCCTCGTCGTTTCCAGTAGATTATTGAGTCGTCTGCTGTTCCCGTATGTATTTTATTCTTGTGACAAAAATAGAAACACTGTTGATTTAACAAAAATGAAACACCCCCCTTTTTAATAATAATTCTAATAATAATAGTTGTGCTGTTCCAAGTGAAGCTGTACACTTTAAATTTAAAACTTTAAATTGGTACCTTTTATTCACAAAGCGACATTAATAATGTGCATTTCCATGATTTCTCACAGAGTGTAGTATTTTACACGGATGGATTGTTGTCTATTATTTGTATTCATTTTGTTGGTGATTTCTGTGGGGGAGGGGGGGGAGATTTCTGTGGTAATGGTCACTTTATAGTCATAACAAAACGTCTGACATCGGACAATCTAGGGAGATGAAACAGGTTTTCTTCATGTCGGTCGGTTTCTCGTGCTCCGTTATTGTTCTTATTTATTTAGCAGTCTTCTGTGTTTTTCAGACCTTACTAATCAAATTGTAAATACTCCTCAAAGAAAAAAAAACAGACGAAGAAGAATTAATAAACGGCATTAGTGACTTGCGATTGTAAAAAACCAGCAATAAATTGCAATGCAGAGGCACTCGTTTTAATGTATAGCTAGTATTTCTAAGGTTTCTCTGGAAACGGCCACACCGAGATGATGATGATGATGATGATGATGATGATATGCATTTATCCAACATTCCAGATTTTGTACATAATTACCTGTTTCTGAAGTAACCTGTGGAAAATAAACTAATGCTCTTTAGCGAGGAGCCTCCTGTCCTCATTTCATCGTTTTCTTTTAGACGAGTGTGAAGATGAATGAAGATTACCTGAATCCTGCAGGATTACCTGAATCCTGCCAGCAGATTAAAAGATGCTTTCTGTGGATTACAGGTCATTAAGGCGCTGCTTTCTTTGTAAAAACCTTTTGATTCTTGTAACAGCATGGCTGCACTTCTGGCGCCACCTTCAGGCCAAACTTTAATTTAATTTCTTTTGCAGAATGGTATCCAAGTATAGTGATGGTTTTTCAGATTTTTATCCTTTCCAGTATTATTTATATTTATTTATTTTTCATGTATTTAATTATTGTCAGCATGGTTTCAGACTTTTATTATGTGAGGAGGAAGCAACACTTTAAATTAGTCTTACAGGCCCAAAGTTATATTTCATTATAGTTAAATGTAGTTTATGCAACAACTTGACAGCAGAAAAAGCATGAAATGCATTAAAATGTAATTAAATGTAGAAGTTATATATTTGTTGTTGTTGTTGAGGTGTGTGTTCATGTGTATTTTGACCTTTGATGTTTGCAGTAGCTCCTTCTCTCCTTCCTCAAGTGTTGAAAACCTCCTATGACTTCATCTTCTTAGCTCCCTGATCCCTGATTGGTTCTCAGCGCTGCTGCAATGGCAGGTAATGCTTAAATCTACCTCATGCTTTTCTAGCAAGTGATCCAGATGACTCGGCTACCTGCTTGCTGAAAGAGGCCAAGCTGCAAGAAAATGCACGTTAGTTGCTCTTCTATATGTGTGGAAGTCAGAAACCCAGTCTGATCTGATGTGGAGTCAGCTGGATTTACCGCAGCACGGTAATTCCCTCTACAATAAATGTATACAAATAAGTTAAAGTAGATTTAGATTTTGTTTTTCCAAACATGTCAAAATGAATACAGAAAATAAAGTTACACAACTAGAAAGCATAGATATCCGAATAACGTTTTCTTTTTTCATGAAATACAAGAGCATAATAGTTAGATGACTCATATTTGAATTATTAACTAAGTAATATTAAGAGGAAATATCTGTAGTCGTTGTCATTAGTGGTGAACTCCATCTGCTCTCTCGGTCGTCATGGTAACCATGGATGTACTGCAGCCAAACACTCGAGTCAGTCCCTTCCTGCTTTGATGCTGGAAAAAGTACAGGCTCTGAAATGTACTAAAGAAGTAAAAAGTATCACTATGAAGTGATTTCTACTGAATCTCAGGTCATATTCAAGAGGAAAAATGCCCTGAAATGCATTTAAACTAGGAACGTGCCTGTTTTAAAAATGTAAGGTGTAGAAATGTTATTTATGGAGGAAGTAAAAGTAATATTGTCAGAAAAATAAATATTCAAAGTACAGATACCCAAAAAGTATTTCTTCTTTGTTGCTTCCCACCTCTGATGGATACTAATGTACCTATAATATAAGGATGAATATATGTATATGTGGCTAGTTGATACACTTTTATCTATGTGTTTTATCTTATTTAATCTAAATAGTGTCAAAGGAGCCCCTGGAGTATTTATCCCAACTATTAGTCCTACATATGTTTTATTATAAATTAAATTAAATTAAATTAAATTGGGGTGTAGAAATGTTGCATTTTGTCTTTAAAAAAAAAAAGCCTTTTAAAAAAAAAAAGATGAAAATCAAATGACATTTAAAGATTTGAAAAACTGCCACAAGGTGGCAGCATTGTCACTCGATTCACTTTTTATATAGCGATATACTCGTTTTTCACCCCCAACAGGTGGCACCACAGTCTCACTTTGCTATGCTTCAAGTCACATGGGCTTTGTTCCTCCAGCTAATCACCTATTATCTTTCCATCTCCCTAAAACAGAGCTGGAAAACTGTATAAAAACGAATTTAAAAGCGGTGTCGTTGTGGACGGTCGGCCGTGACCTCGTTTCAACGTTGAATCTGTTGCTCATTATCGGTCAGTGGGAGAAGTCTGGGAGCAGGAAGGGTGGGAAAGTCTTCCTCTCACTTCCTGTTACTGTCATTACGGTTTACAGTCCAGCTGAGACCTGGAGTCCCATTTCTATTTAACAGCATCAGGAAGTACAGAGCTTCATGCAAACTGAACTCCGATATTAATCTAATAATCAGTAATACTGGACCAGCAGGCTGCAGTTAAAGTTAGCCTGTATACGAAAAACAGCCAGTCCACCTATTTAAAGGATGCTAACATTAGCCACCATTAGGCTAAGGTCACACCAGACCAAGTATGCTAAATATGTTTTGGTCTCATTTGGAAATAATTTGGGGAAACTCAGTATAAAATGTGTTTTTCTATATGCATTTTGTCAAATATATCCAAATTGGACTTGGTGTTATGGTTACATTAAAGGAGGATTTTACACTGAAGTTCAGTTAAACCAATCACTGGAGAGCCTTTTGCATTTTTTTATTTATTTATTTTTTAAATTACCTGAAGGCACGCTTGTAAAGGGAGGGGTGAGAGGAGGGCTATTCACTTTACCGCTAAATGTCACTAAATCTGAGACTCGGCTCATTTTCGGATTTTGAACAGGAAGCTTACAGACAAGAGGTGTGCATTTAGAAGTAGATCTGATCAAATTGTTGCATTATGGGAAATGTAGGATCCAGCATTTTTGGAGCTTGAACCATTATATAGAATAAAAGTCACTGTTGTGATTGTGACCATTTAGAAAAAGTTCCCAAATGTATTATTATATTGTTATTATTATTACTATTATCAATGTGTAAAGCTGCTTTATATCCTTTCATTTATGAAATGCATCAAATATTTGGTGTAATTTTGTACCTAAAGCTGTAAAACAAATGTATAAAGTACTTCGGAAAGTACAGCACCTGAGTAAAAAGTACTTTTCCACCACTGCGAACACGTTGCTTGTTCTTTGTGTACAAAGCAGAGCAACCGAGCAACCTGACTGAGCATAGGTGAAGGTGACGTCACGCCAGCTCGTCTCTGATTGGTGCAAAATTACAAACTGCACAACTGACCTGCTGCGTCCGCCTCACACTTTGGTTTTTGGTTTGTTTACGGTAAACGTGGCGCGCGCGCGGATAAATGCGATACATTTATATGGAAAAGACGTCTGTGCAAATACGTTAAGACGCACGCGAGAATATAAATACGCGCGAGAGGAGGACGCGTTCAGGGCGGCGGTGAAAAAGTCCGGCAGACCGGCGGCGTGTGAGGGGGCCGGGCCACAGTGAGGAGGAGAAGGAGGAGAAGGAGAAGCCGAGGCAGGGCTGCAGAGAGGAGACACAACTCGGCGACACCTGCGGACGAAATCCCCAACAGTCTTCCCACCCCCTCCGGATGGGGAGACGGAGCTTGCATCACGCGGAATAAACGCGCGAGGAGGCTAATTATTGAGAGAATCGTTAAAAGTTCGAGAGACGACGGCAGGTAAATGGCAATCTTCTTCTTCTTCTTCTACTTCTTCTTCTTCGTCTTCTCCTCCAGCTGGTGAGGTTATTGGGATAATCATACATTTTGTAGTTGTATTGATTTATAGACGATCAAATGGTGGTGCGTTCACAGGTTAAAAAAAAAAAAAAAAGTCTAGACTAATGTTTTTCTTTCACGTCCTCGCTGTGGACCTTTTTTTTTTTTAATCTGATGCATTTACAGACCGTATTTGACTGTAGGAGTTTCACCTCCCAGTGAAAGGAGTAGAGGTCATGTATTGCTGATATTATTTGAAGTCTGTTTTGTTTAAACTCTCTGTGTGAGAGTTTTGACAGCAGTTTGGCACTGGAGGTGAAAATATAGCAGGAAAGGTGTTCCAGTTTACACTGAGTTTATTTTTATTTCATGTCATCTTTGTGGCCAGAAAAGTAAGTTTTCATGACTTATGCAAAGCTTGTTGTTTACATCTGTTAGTTTTCATAAAGCATCTTCTAAAGAAAGAGAGAAGAAAAAAGAGTGCATGCAGCTTGTAACTTGATTGCAGCTCGTCATGTGAGAGGGAATTAGATCATTCAATCATGCATCACCTGAGAAAATGTGGAGGACAACAGGATCAGCGTGCTCACGTCTGAATGTGTTTCCGTCACGCGTACAGATGTCAGAATGTGTGTGTGTGTGTGTGTGTGTGTGTGTGTGTGTGTGTGTGTGTGTGTGTAATCTCTTTTCTCACGCTCTGCTCCAGAGTGTGTGGCCGACCGCCAGGTCAGGTTTCTTATTCACATTGAACATAAGTCCGGAGTCAGCCCGAGGACACGTTCTGTGCCGACAAATCATGATGATTTCTTGTCTTTTCAAGAAAAGACATTCTTATATTGCTGTTTCCCTTCACACAGTGACCTCAAATAGAAAATACAATAGAAAATAATGCTATATATACTAAAAATGAACGGTATAAACGTTAAAAAGACATGTGAAGAACAAAAAGAGAAGGAGATATGGATATATTTCTATGTGTGGATGCAGATTATGTCTTTAAAACTGCCAAAAAAAAAACAAGAATATTCACATTTGTTGACATTACAGGGTGCAACCTGTCGGCCCGGGATAATGTTTATTCTACATTTGGACACGCACACCTTCTCCAGTTCCACATCACAATAGTGTGACAACATTGATGTGTGTGGAGGATTAAAAGGAAATAAAGAGCAGGAGACAGCCGCCCAGGCCTGTGGCATTACACGTCTATTGATAGAAATATCCTGTTGGACACAATATTACAGAAACGGTGATATTATTGTTGGTAAAACCCCTTCGGGACGTCGGTGGATTACAGTATAATGTGACTTGACCTGGATTCTGGTCTGCTTTATGCTTTGAGTTTTGTTTTCGTAAAATAACAATAGTAATAAGAAGTTTACATACTGTAATTAAACAGGCTCGCCAATTTGCCTATTTGTCTTTTTATAGCACCAAACAAATGTCATGACTTAATTTATCGGGGCACGTAATGTAAATCATTGTACCTGGTTTAAAAGTAATGACTGATGCATTTAAATAGGAATAAACAAGAGGATTGTGGACTGAAAACAAAATATTGCAACTTTATGTTTATTCAGCATTTGTCAGCGTCAACATGAAAAATCACCTGGAATTAGGGGTAATAATAACAATATTGGAGATTAGAGAAATGTGAGGACTATTCTCATGATTGGTTAAGGGTCGAGAGCTAATATCAGGTTAATTGACGGCAAAAAATATCATTGTGAGGCGAAGGAGGAGGAGGAGGAGGGGGAGGATTCGGCAGACATGCTGTAATGTAGATGGGAGTCTAGAAAAAGTGCAGCCTGCAGAGCCCACAATTACTGGTGGAGCTTTGAAGTCATGCACTATTCACAGCTGTGAGTGTGTCTGTGTGTGTGTGTGTGTGTGTGTGTGTGTGTGCTGATGATGATGATGATGCTTGATCCTGGTGTATTTACAGCGTTTTAAAATCATTGATTATCAGCTCTATTGTGAATGAATTACAAACACTATCAATGAAAGTAATGAAGTAATGTAATGATTTGTAGAGGAACAGTTTCAGTTGTTATCCTCACATTGTAGTAACGGGACCATATTTCCTCTATAGGCATCTGGTGGATGGAGAGAAAATGGAGGTGAACAGAAGAGAGGTGCCTCTATATGTAAGTGCTTTTTTTCTTCCTGTAAGCATCTGGGTCTGTTTTGGTTGTTTTTTTGTTGGGGGGGTATGTGAACTCATATTTAGGCCCAATTCTGTGTTCTCGGCCCAGAATTACAGTCTTTCCCTTCCAGCCTTCCCTTCACTCTCCCTCTCTCTCTCTCTCTCTCTCTCTCTCTCTCTCTCTCTCTCTCTCTCTCTCTCTCTCTCTCTCTCTCTCGCCCTCTGTGTGGTGGTTGACTAGTGAGCCTTGTGTCGCAGGTGAAACCCAAACCAGGAGGGTTTCAAGTCCCTGGGGGGGGAGGGGGGGAGCCTGGGCCTTACACAAGGCAAGGCCCTCTGAAAAGCACCGGAGAGAATATGCCCGTTTTTTCTTGCCTTTTTTTTTCTCCGTTTGGAAGCATGTTAAGAGAAGCAGGTGTGTTTGAATTATTATAATTTTTTTTTTTTTACATAGCAGAACTCCATCTGTTTTCCTCCCACCCTCTCTCTCTCCCACCCTCTCTCTCTCTCCCCCTATTTCTTTCTGTTTGTCTCTCGCCCTTATCGTGTGCGGAAGCCTGGGTGGGCCACTCACTGAAGCGTTGCCAGATTTCTGGTGTGCAGAGTGTCTGCTTGTTTTGCTGAGTCACCAGTTTCAGACGGAGGGAGGAGGGGGGGGACCCCCACGATCCCACAGACGCTGATGGAGGACCTGTCTGAAACCCGAGCATGTGAAATCATTACAGGCCTCTACACACTTTTCACGTGCGGCGTCTCCATTAGGAGGAAGTGGCGTCCCCGCCCTCCTCTAAGGTCACGGCTCAACGGGAGCGACTCTCGCTGCCGAATGAGATCCAGATTTCAATGCCAGGCTTTGTGTCAGGGGGGCCACAGCACGCCGCTGCGCTATAAAAGGCCGTTATTGTATCGTATAGTGAAGTGTTATGGTGCCACACACACATACAACACACAACACATTACCAGCAGATACTGTTCGACCTGGATCAATGGTTGACATTGAAGTGGAGGTAGAAAAGTGTGGGAGTTTCCTGTGTTTTGGTTTTGGGGAGGTGTTATGGAGCTCCTGAGCAGGACAAGGGGATTTTGTTCATCCTTGAAGACTCTCGTGTTGCTGAAATGATCCCATGTGAGAGAGACGTACACCAAAAAAAAAATGTTTTCGCCAAACAGCTGTCAACTAAATGATTACCATTTTTTTCCCAGAAGATGAATCATACTGATTTTTGGTAAAAACAAACAAACAAAACACCTTTGCGGTGGTTTGACTTAGCTCCACCCTCTTGTGTCGCTTCTGTTTGCAAATAAATCAAGATGGCATCGGCCAAAATTCAAAATTTGAGGTTTCAAAACAGTAGAAGCTTATGACATGTCAGCATGCTAACACACTATAAACAACAATTGATATTACAGCTCCTAAACATCAACATTTTATTGTTTATAAATCGTTATCGAGAACATGTTAGCATGTTGTCATTAGCATTTATCTTAAATCACTGCTCTCTAAACACAGCCTCGCAGATCAAGCTGCTAGCATAGCTGTAGTTACGTGTTTCTTTTATAGCAGCTGTTATCTCAACACATCATCTGTTGTGCTAATTAACAAATGTTAGCACGCTAACAAAGACTAGAAACGTGGTAAATATCACCCATGCTAAATATCAACATGTTGGCTGTTATGGGGAGCATGTTAGCATCTTGTCGTTAGTGTTTAGCTGAAATCATGGCCCTTTAAATTCAGCCTTGCAGAGCTAATAGCATAGCTATAGCTACGTGTTTGTGTATAGCAGCTGTTATCTCAACACAGCATGACTAAATATCCCCTCAAACCAATGGGTGACATCATGCTAACTATTCACTTCTTGTATACATTCTGTTGCTCTGTTGCGCTAATTAGCAAATGTTAGCAAGCTAACACTAAACAAATATTAGAATCATGGTAACTATCACAGCTGCTAAACATCAACTTGTTAGCAGTTATCGAGAGAATGTTAGCATGTTGTCGTTAGCTTAAATCACTGCTCTCTAAATACAGCCTTGCAGATTGAGCTTCTAGCCTAGCTGTACGTTTACGTGTTTCCTTATAGCAGCTGTTATCTAAACTACATGTTCACAACAGAGGCAGATTAGCCGTATCCTTGTCATTTATCAGAGTACTCTTTTGAGCTATCGGGTATCTCCGTGTTATGGTTTATGATTTTGTTTGCCTTTTTTAAGTGGCGATTGTGTTTGCCGTGCTTTTGGCATGGCAAACAAACTAAACCTCACCCCTGCCAGTCATTTATTGACACTCGATAAGCCAGTCAATCATAAAAGAAGAACAAAAAACAAACCTCCTTTGTGTGAACAAATTCTCTTATTACAGTGTTTTAAAAAATAATAAAATACTGTACACTTGATATAGTCCTTATGAATTTCAGCAACTATTTTGCGCAAAATCTGTGTATTTCTTGGTAATTATCCCTGTTCTGTGAAATGAAATGTTTGCCTAGACTAGTTATTAGTGTCTCATTTGAACAGAAGATTAAGCCGGAGGTATGTGTCTCCGCTGGGAAAAGGCCTACAGTACAGTCCCAGCTGTCACTCTCAATACTCCAATGAGATTACGGTCCACCGAGCATCCATTAGCTGATATGTTCGTACACTCCATGTCACCGCTGTACCGTGTGACTTTGGAATATTCCAAATATTTTCCCTTTTGTTAATATTCTTAGGAGTTTTAATCGGTCCCCTTTCTCACTTTAAACCATAAGAGTCCGATTTAATGGCATCTAGTGGTGAGGTTCCAGATTGCGTCCAACTGAACGCCCCTCCCTTTCCAAGCGCACTGGAGAGTACCACAGTGTCCTTCATGTAACGTAAAAGCAGAGTGCAATTCTCTTTTTAGAATTGTATCAAGCCCCTACGTCACAAAATAACCACTAATTCAAAGGTAACGAAAAAGAACAAAAGAGTATATTAAGTTATAACATTTTACACATGTTCCTTTTAAAGAGTCAGTAGGTCAGAAAAAACATTTTGTCTTTGAACGCAGCGCCGAACCAAAGCAGCCCTTCATTCAGACCTCTGTTCAAAGTCCCTCCCCCTTTCTTCAGGGCTTTTTTGATTGGACAGGGGTTTTTCTAGTCCTACCACGACCACAGATAACATGTTTTTATTACTTTTTTATGTCAGAGCATTTAATGTATTCATTGATATCGGCATGTTACAAGGATTTCAAGGAATATAACAGCAATCACCTACTCAACCTTTTCTGATTTTCATTTTCCTAACTGAAATACTACACTGTGAAAAATGGTTAATGTAAAAAAAGCCTTGCTGGTTCCCCGCTGACGTCAGGCGGTCGTCTCACTGAGGGATGTGACTGTTATTGGAGCTGTTTTTGTTGTTGCGGTGGCAGTGAGCTGCTCCCCTGACGTCACCTGTGTGTGTTACACTCAGGAGATCATAGCAAAGAGCCCTAAAGCTGATGAGTGCCGGTCTCCTGGAGACGTTGTTTTCCACCTCACCAACATGGCGACATGATAAAAACACTGGTGTAGCCTTGGATTTGTTTTTTAAGTAAAACAAATATTAATATGCATCCGTTATAATGTCATATTAAGGTAATCGCACCGTTGCATATGGGACAGATTTCTTCATGTTCCATAATTAAGGCATTATGCCTGACCTGAGAACTGCCCATAAAGGAGGCACAACCACAAGGTGTTGAATATTTTATTGTTACTGGATCAGGTGGTGTCATGATGAAGCCCCCGGTGAAAAGGTCATAGATCGCATCAGTCCCTCCCCTGAGGCTCAGCAGATACAATTAAGATCAAGCAAAAGTCTATCTGATCAAATTGTACTATATTGTTGGGACCATCAGGTATCGCAGCAAAGAAACAGAAAGGATACATCTCCTTTATATCAATTTGATGTATCAGAATATGACTTGTCAGGTGACGATAAATCAGAAGAATTTGTGATCGAATGATCTTTGTCTAAAAACATAGCAAAGTGCAAACGTAAATGTATAAATTCTACTTTCAAAATACATAAAATACACATATCTATCGACACCCTGAGTCTTTCTAGACCCTTGTGAGAAATCGGGGAAGGCTCTACAAACCAGCAGACAGACATCTTATCTTTTTTGCGAGGTGGAAAAACAATCAGCGATAACATTAACGGCGGTTAAGTGTGAGCTAAGTGGTGCTACGGCTCACCACTTAAGGTGGGAATAGCAGCGCCGCTGTTATCAGCTCAGGCCCGAGAGGTCAGTTTCACTTCTACCTCCCAAACGGAGACTCATATCAGTCTGAAGCTCTCGACTCCGTCATTGATTAGTCAGCCAGGGTCAACGTGGTTTCTTCCTTATGCGGAGTAATAAATGAAGAAAAAACATAATCATGGAGTGGTTATCGGTGTCCTTTGGCAGGCGGCGTGCTATCTTAGTTATTTTAGCTTTATGACCTTTTTAAAGCTAATGTTCTTCCCGTCAGCCTCAGCTGGAATCTGTGTTGTGAAAACGGGGAGGATGTTGGATTTTATTAAAAAAGCAATAATCAATGTTGAAAAATAATATTATTAAAAAATAAGAAGATACAAAAATATCTTTCTTAATGTATAAGAAGGTTTAATACCCAGAATCTCTGTAGCAGTGCGCTCAAAAGCCAAGTTAAGCAAATGCAGGTCCCGAAAATGTTTTTTTTCAACGTGATTGATGCCTTATTAACAAAAAGGACAAATCAACGATAACCCCCATTAATCAAATTAAGATAAAACCCTTAAACTGAGTACAAGAAAACAGAAGATAAGGATATTGCTCAAGCTCCGATCTCCAAGTATGCCATCCCCTCTTGATACGCTGTGAGCTCACCCTCTTGAAAATTTGACTTTGCAGTCGCAGTAGAGGAGTCTGATTTAAAAATACAGGATTTAAAGAACAAACTCGCAAAACAAAATCTACAGTTGTCCTCTCCACTTAACTCATAGCCAGGTAAAAGTATCTTTACAAGGGGTGAGTATTAGCAAGAACCCCACAATACGATACGTATCACGATACTTTGGTCACGATACGTATCAAGATATTGCGATATAAATAAAGATGAAAACACAAGTACCTGTATATGTACATCAGATGATATTGATCACAGGACAAATTGAGTCAAAACTATTTCATTCCAAATTGCATTCACAACGTGTCTAAACACCAATCTTTTTTTTCTAGTTGAAAAATCTATATTTTATTGGGCGACAAAGTATCGCGATATTGCCGTATCAATATTTTTACCCACCCCTAATCTTTACAGTTACAGTTACATTTCTGCTGTTATTTCGTAAAGATTTCATTCATGATTGTTCGAGTTCGAGGGTGAATTTGCACATTGATATTTTGTCTATTTCACGTTCACGCTCTGATTATTGAAACAGTAAATCAGAAGTTACTCAGGAGTTACTCAGTACTTGTGTGGTTTTACATCTTACTCAAGTAACTACTACTTTTTACTTCTACTACAGTGATTCCAAACTAACCATATTTGTACTACATTTCGTAGTTTTTTTGGTTATTCCACCCAGCTCTGATCATGAATTGCCTTTTTTTGCAGAAACATATCTGCTAACAATGTGAGTGGATATCTTGAGTCCACTACAGACCTGGACCAGATTTGTTGTTTGTGTCTTTTTGGGCGGCGAAGGTCGAAGCAGAGTTCAGATGAGGTCGATATGAAAGCTAGTCAGAAATAATGAATTTCATTATGAGGGAGCATCATGAAGTCGTCTCAGTGTGGTGCAGTCTGCTCCCACTGTGAAAGCAACACCAATGTCTCGCTTTCTTCCCTCTTTTCTTCAAGGAACCTGATTTTTTGCTCCTTCCATCGAGTACAGTTGCCTGAACTCTGTGAAACCGATTAAAAGTCAAGAACAGACTATTTTCTTTCGAGAGAAAGCGATTCTTATGAGAATTAAAGGGATTCTTCACCGGCGGAAACATGAATCTGGATTAAAGTTGGTCATATTTGTTGTCAAAATGTAAAAATATATTTCAAAATTTGGTGCCTTCTTGACCCAAGAAAAGGGCAGAAAGTGACTTTTTTGACAAATGTGGATGGTAGACAACAACTCCCACAATGCACAGCTCCGCAGGCCACTCCCACTGATCTTGAGCAGCTTTCTCCACAGCCTCAAAGCAAGAAGTTGCTTTTTAGTTTCTGCAAGTGAGGTCCCACCACTGGTCTGTAAGAAGTCTGTAGTCTCAGTGGGTCCCACCACTGGTCTGTAACAGGTCTGTAGTCTCAGTGGGTCCGACCACTGGTCTGTAACAGGTCTGTAGTCTCAGTGGGTCCGACCACTGGTCTGTAACAGGTCTGTAGTCTCAGTGGGTCCCACCACTGGTCTGTAACAGGTCTGTAGTCTCAGTGGGTCCCACCCACTGGTCTGTAACAGGTCTGTAGTCTCAGTGGGTCCCACCACTGGTCTGTAACAGGTCCGTCCCGTTTAAACGCTGTTATAAAGGCGATATAACGGATGTATTTTCTTGGTTTCCTGTCTCAGGGACAGGTGGAGGCCCACGTTCGGTTACAAGCCGGCGCTCCGGAGGACGCAGAGTTTTACGTCGTCGTCCACGGCTCGACTGCCACACATGTGACGGCGGCGAGGAGAGGAGACGACGGGCTGAGCCTTCGCTTCACGGTTCCTGGTGAGTCTCTGGAAACACTCGGATTCCTCTCTTTGCATCGTCGTCTCACCACCGTGACCTCCCCCACAGGCCACGCCCTCCTGGAGGTCGCCCCCGTCACCTCCTACGTCTACACCGAGGACCGGGTCGAGCCGTGCAAGGGCGAAGCGTCTCTGGAGTACCTCAGGGACGTCGCCCAGGACGCGGCGGAGTACCTGAGCGCCAACAGGGACCGGCTCGACCCGCGGAGCCACCTGGAGGTTCTGAGGAGGTTTTCAGCTGATGGCGAGGAGGAGGAGCGGCTCGGAGGCGATGAAGCCGGCCTCAGGCAGCTGGATGAGAGGATCACGCAGGCCGTTGCCAACATGGATTACCCTCCGCAGTGGAAAAACACCGACGGTCGGCCAAGAGAAGGTGAGCAACGTGGTCGCAAACTGCTGCTGATGCTTTCTGACACGCTGGGCTTCTTCTTCATTTAATGTTCAGAAACCAAAACCAGACCTGATCAAAACAAAACCCCTTCAGGAGGCCTGTCCTTTTACTCCGTCCTGATACGGAGGTCAGATATCAGGGATTCCTCTCTGCTCAGCAGATGTGAGCTCTCATGTTCTGCTTATTCACATCCTGGTTCACTTAAGGTCAGGAAAATGTGACGAAACACAGTTTTGCTTTCGTTTGTATGAGTTTTTGAGGTATCCGAGTTTTCAAAGGAGATATTATACAGATCCAGGTTTTAGAATTAATGATTTATATCGCTTTTTTTAGGAACTGAATGCATTCATGTTGATCATAGCATTATATCTTGAGCTCGATTTTCAAACAAGCATCATTTCATGTTGAAACTTCTATTGTAGTCGGTTTCTTTAACTAAGCACCGTTTGTTATCTAGCTATGAAGTACTGTAGGGTAATTCAGGTGTAATTACACATATACTTAATAGTTAATAAGGGTAAATATGTTTTCAAACAGCAGAATAAAACAGTTCGATCACATGTATGAATGTAAAACTGTCTTGCTCTGTATATCAGACAAAAGTAGCCGATAAAGATAAAAATATAAATTTACATCGGACATGTCACAGCCTCTCATATCTCATCAGCTACATATCAAAATAACGTTTTGCATGAACATCTCCTTCAGTAACGTACGATATCAGGCGTTCAGGTTGACTTTCGGTCTGAAAGCCAACATGAGATCTGAGCGTGTGCAGCCCAACGTCTCCATCACATGATGAGCCGGACCGGCCAGAAGCCCCGAGCAATTACTGCCATTATTCCTCCTCCGCCAGATTTGACTTGTCTCGCCGTCTCAACTCCCACAATCCTCCTCTGCACTGCTCCTTTTTTCTTTTCTTTTTTTTTTTTTTTTTTACACCACAGCTGTGTCAAAGTTGTTTCTGGCGTCCGGCCCTCAGATTTCATTATTTATGATGTTTCATTATTCCAGGGGCAGTGAAGTCTCACCTCCATATTTTTTTTCTTTTAAAGAGAATGGCGGCTAAGCGCTCCCGGCCGTGCCAAGATATTACTGTATATTCGACATTGGGTGCAGCATGGAGGGAAAAGGAAATGACCCCAGACTGTTCAGCCTGTCTGCTGAAGGCTGCAGACAGGCTGAAGGTGTCCTCTGATCAGGCAGCAGTATAGTATACGTGCTCGGAGGGAGAAAAGAAGCAAACGTCCATGCAAAACAGATGCAAAGTAGCCCTCAAGGCCCCGAGTCCCTCAGCGGACTCTTTACTGGTCTGACAGCGACATTCTTGTTTGCTGCTTGTTTCAGTATTCGGTTAAAAAAAACAAACTGGGTCACAATTAACGGCGCCATTGTGGAGGTGACGAGGAGTTCCAGTTCATCCGAGGGCTCCGGCAAACAAATTAGGAGGGAAATTCTTCTGCAGTGTTCTCTCACCCGGGTTCAAAAAGGTATCGTCATGGCAACCCCCCCCCCCCCCCCCCCAAAAAAAGATAAAGTAGCTCCGGTCAGTGGCATCGTTGAGCATTATTTTCATGGCGTTATTGTTTCTGACGGCAGCGACTGTCATCCAGTTTGTCAAGGTAATAATAATGTTATTTATGTCGTGCAGGCCGTGCCTCACCTTTTAACTGCCATGCATTCTGTACATATGCAGCAGATGATCTGCAGACTGCATTAACTCTCTGTTGAGTTTCTGTTATTGAATTAAGCAACAACCTGTATAGTTTTGAATACTGCAATACACAGAAGAAGTATTTTGAATAAAGTGTGCATGATTAAATGCTGAACTTCCTGTGAGTTTGTGACTCGGTCGCCACCTTTTGGAAACTCAAAGCCGGAGCCCAACTT
Source organism: Chelidonichthys spinosus (assembly GCA_029853015.1). Classification (NCBI taxonomy): domain Eukaryota; kingdom Metazoa; phylum Chordata; class Actinopteri; order Perciformes; family Triglidae; genus Chelidonichthys; species Chelidonichthys spinosus. The sequence continues at coordinate 16,803,431 of CM056840.1, forward strand.
CTCCTTTCGTTCACTAAAATGTGAGAAGGTTTGAGGTGAGAAGGAGACAATACAGGAACAGAATCCTGATTGCTGTTGGATCAGCGCCTCCTCCTCCTCCTCCTCCTGGTTGTTTTTCTTTGGGTGCAGAGGAATCTCACAAATGCCATTAGGAGCTCCACGAGGAGGCAGAGGAACCGGATTTTTACACAGATGATCTGTCTATGACGGTTAGAGCAAATATGACAGGAAGTTTTTTCTTCTTTAGCTTTAATTTCAGGGGAAAGGCAGCAGTATACATAATAATAATGATGAGGCTGCCTCATTTCATTCTCCATCTCTTTCTTTAAGCCGCAGAGCTTCAGCCCAGAGAAACCCTGCTTCACCTTGCCGTGCGTTTGGGTTTGGTCCATCTCTCCCGCTTCTTAATCCACCAGCCGAGAGGTCAAAGGGCGTTGACCTTACCCAATCAGGAGGGAGACACGCCCCTCCAGTTGGCCCAGAGGGACGGACAGCACGCCATGTTCAGGGTGCTGGCAGCGTAAGGATCCGACTAATGAAGAGCGATTCATAGTGGAGGCTCCTTCCTGTCCTGTTCACCTCTTACCCCTCTTCCCCCCCCGTTCAGTCCTCCAGGTCCTGTTCTGGGCCCGGTTCCAGGCGTGTGGTGTGTCTGGTCCGACAGCTCCTCCATGCTGAGGTTTTGTCCCGGGACGGACTCCCTGACCCTGACGGTACGGCGGCCGCCTGACGCCTGCCCTCGCGCCATCATCGCCATCCTCCGCGACAGACGGCGAGACCCCGGCGTCCTCAAACTGGTGAGAGGAGGCAGGAACCTCGTTGTAATCCCCATAAACATACAGACACATGGCTGATAAATATTCCCATCTCGCTCATGTGCCTGATGTAATGTGGCGAGATAAGGTTTCGACTCCCACACGCTTAAATTTGCAGTCAGATGTTTTTTTGACGGTCAACAAAACACGGCTTTTGCAGTGAATAAATCAGACGGGGCAGCATGGAAAGGGCAGACGGGATGCGGCAAGAGGAGAATGAACTCATAATGGTTTTGAAATACGTGATCACATTAGTCACCCTGCCCAAAAATGCAGCAGTATGACCTTTAAAACCAAATCTTTACACATTCTGTTTCCAGATGAATCTGCTCAGAGCTGACAGTGAGGTGGACAAGAGAGGCGAAGAGGAATTCCTCCCCAGTGATGAAGGTGAGGTGAATTAAATGTTTACAGTGGTCATTTGATCACCTTCACACAGCTGATAATGACGTTCGGTTGTCATGTATCGCACAATGTTCTTTTCTTCAAGATTAAGTACATCGCTACATCGAATCGGTAACCAATTACACTAATTGGAAGGAGGGCCTTGTAGGAATCAGGTGTCTGATTACCCATGATGCCCTGCGTGGTCTGTGGTCTCCCGTCACATGGACGAGCCAGCTGTGTAACATGTGCTCCGAAAAAAAAAACAAGCGTCACACACACACACACACACACACTCACAGACGTAGTCGTGTCCGGCGCTCCAAATAATCCGTTCCACGAGTCGATCGACGGAAACTCGGATAATCAATTCTTTTCAATCAATCTCAATGTAGATGTTTTTTTTTTTATGTCACTCTAAATTGAATAAAGAAAAAAACACATCCAACTGAATTTTTAATTCTCATCAAAAATAATGAATTAAGTCTAATAATAATAATAATAATAATAAAAAGTGTTCTTTAAATCACAACAGCTGTTATTTGCCGCTAGAAAACAAACCTCAAAGCAGATTCTGTTGAGCAAACATTTGTCTTGTCTGACGACATGAAGAGACTAAGAAAACATTTCCACCCTCGTGCACGCCCACGTGCACGCCCTTGTGCTTGTTCTTCCTCGGAGAGTGGAGGGAAACCTGAGGGGCCGATTGTTTGTTTCCTTTGGTGACTCATGGAAACACACACACGGAGGGAGACCCTCAGACCCACGCTGCCTCTTATTATTATTATTTTTCTCTCCGTCACCACACACCCATACCAACCTGTGGCCTGTGTTCCTGGTAACCACGGAGACGGCAGATGGAGGTATCGACTCGTCAAGGGAAAGCAGGAAGTGTACCTCGGTATCGACTCGGTTTCGGCGGACGTCTGTTCATCCAAATTGAAGCAGCCGTCGGGAGTGTGCGTTCCTCCTCCAGGAAACCTGCTGCTCCACACGAACACAACAACCCCGGCCAGCGTTTCATTCCTGGAGAGCAGAGGAGCTCACATCGTACCACGCGTCCTGGGAGGGAGATGTGTTAGTGTGTGTCATGCAACTTCACGGCTAATATTTGTATTTTTTTATATTTTTGCACAGGCAAGGAGCTCCGAGTGGAAGCGCTGGTGGACAACGTGAGTATATCTGATGTTGTTGATGTTATATATATATATATATATATAGAGAGAGAGAGATTTTTTTGGAGTAAACAATGCTTTGGATTTTTTCCTAAGAACAGCACTTCCTCTCTTGTGTGGGTTTGTTTTAAGGTATTTGAAGAACAGCTCATTCTTTCTTTGGACGACGAGGACGACGAAGAAGAGTACCGATCCTCATTATCTGGTAATTCTCTTTCCCTTCCTTCTCTCTCTTTATCCACCTCAGGGATTTGGCAACGGCAACTCATCCAAACCCCCGAAATACCGTTTCCATTATGGCAATAATAATACTCATCTGGTTTCAATCCCTGAAAGTAAGAGTCCCGTCCAGAAGTTGTTCTACAACTGCTTTTCCTGGTAGAATGAGGAGGAGGGGGCGTGTTCGTGTGTCGGGCAGCTACTTCTGCTTAAATGTTTTTGCACAGGCATTAACAAGGACTTCCATGTGGCCTGAATAATGAATGGGTAATTCATAAAAAAACACACACACACAACATATTTGTGGCTGTACTGAAACAGCAGGGGAGTGGGAACATAACAAGCCTTTCTCTGGTGACGCTGGCACAATAAACGCTGCAGAGCTCTGTTTCTGTTTAGGAAATCAATAGACCGACGAGCTTCACAGGCAAGTTTGTCTTTTTCCTTTAAACGGATCCTCCGAGTCTCCGCAGGTCCGTTCTCCTTCACCCCCGTCGTTCCACAATGACTCAGTCCGGGAGTCCAGAAGAATCTGCCCCGTCACGGGGACAAAGACAGGAATGGGGTCAGGCGTGTCCCACTCCAAACGCTCTGTCTGAGCTGGGAGATGCCCCCCCTGCTACCCCCCTCCCGACTCCCCTGGATCAGACAGTGGAGCTCTGTACTTGAATTCAGAGGGGGGGGGTGTTAACGAGCTCAGATGTTGTCGGTTTACAAAAGCTGACATTTCAGGTTAACCTTGGATTCTCTTTAAACGCACACGTGCACACCAGATTTGTACGAGCTCAGCTGCCGTGAAAACCACTCGTAAAGACTTGGAGGGAGGATGCTGGGATTCTTCAGGTGTTGCCACGGGTTACCGTGAATGCTAATTCCATGTGGAGGGGTGGGGGGCTGTTGTAAACTCCAGAGAGGCTGCTGAATGGAGAGAGACCCATCAACTTTTTGGGGGGGAAGTGTGAGTGAGATGGAGGGTTTTTGAGCTGCATGTTTTTTTTGTATTGCGATGACAGCACCTCGAGGTCGTTCTGGTGCAAACTTGTCATCCAGAGTTATTGTTTTATTTTTCCAGAGTTTTCTCTGGTTTCGCTGACATAACTCAGCGGTGGCAGTTGTTGTTGGAGCGAGCCGACGTGACAATTAGTCTAGCGGCTGCTCCTTCAATCCTTCAAATCTGTCGCCGTCCTTTTCTAAATGAAACATGTGAACGCTGCACAAAACACACACACACACACACACACACACATGCCTGCCGGTCGGGTTTGAGATGAGGAGATAAAGGCGATGAATCAATATGTATAAGAAGAAGTCTTGTGCGTTTGAGCTCCGTGTTAATGTGTTCACTGTGCGAGAGCAGCGGAGAGGAAATGCCTCTGTGATGCCCAGGATTTCCCTTACATTAGTGCAGGCATGGCCGGCCCAGACATCAAAGTCGGGCTCCTCACCAACGCTGGTAACTTTCCACAGCGAATATCCCAAAACATGTCGGAGGTGCTTTAACTTTGCTTAATGCTACATTTGAATATATACTAAATACGATTTTCTGTGCAAAATATCATATTTTTGGTGCATTCTTATGTATTAAAATACAGTAATTAAAGGAGTTCAAATGATCTCCACCTCGACGTGCTGTTTAAATGTTAATACATCAGAAATAACTATTAAATTGCAATATAAACTTTACATAAATGTGTCAACTTTCTCATGTTAAGAAAGTAAGCGTGCTTACGGTAGACACAGCTAAATGCTAGCATCAGAATGCTAACAGTGGCTATGCTAACGTGCTGCTGTTTAAGTTCACGTTACCATGGTCACTATCTTAGTTTAGCATATTAGCATGCTAAGATTAGTTAGCGCTAAACGGTTAAAGTACAGTTGAGGCTGATGGGAATGCCATTGTTTTGCAGGTCATAATATAATAAATATTATATATTTATAATATTGCACACATTAAAACCTTGTCAACATTGTGACAAAAATAAATAAATAAATAAATAAAGTTTCTGGACAGAGAAGTTTAAACCAGGCAGAATCCTTCCGAAAAGTGAAGCCAAAGCTGAAGTGCCTCAAACTTGCATTCTCTCTACTGGCCATGAGGGGGCAACTCTTGAATTCTGGATATTTGTGAGAAAATGGTCCTACTTCTCAGGTTTTATTATCTCAGTAAACATTGTAAACTTGAGTTTGTCTCAATCTCTAGTTTTAAGTCTTCTTCAATCCAGCATGAAGTTCATTTTGAACATTATGGTCCATTTAGAGTCCAACAGACTCACTGCGAGTGATGTGGCGCCCGTAAATAAGAGAGAAAGTCAATAATCCAGTCAATCGTGCTTGCGGTTAGGATGATATATGGACCTTTTAAAGGTCAAACAGGGAGCAGGTATGCAGCATCACATTTTCCTTTCTTTTACTCCTAAGCCTTGGCATTTATATCAGTAATAAAAGGTCAATAAATGATGTTCCCATAATCCCAAATCACAAGAATGGTCATTTATTTTCTCTTTTCTGGCGTACCTGGAGGTGTTTTTCTTTAAAGCTGTTGTTGATGTTTCTGTTTAAGTCACGTTGTATCGGTTTAACTGATGTCGGGATGAGTAACGGTGATGAAAAGCGGCGTCACGCCGGCGTGCGCCGCGACAGTTAATCATTCGGCGGGATGAAAAACAAATTCCGAGTAGACGTCTCTGTGATCCTTACTGGGAAATAGGTGTGGAGGCTCAGAGGAGCAGAATCTAAAACGTGACTGTGTGTTTACCACAGTAAACGGGGATCCGGTCCAGATCCAGTCCATCCAGCTCACTACAGACCCTCTGATCTCCATGATAGACGGCACACAGGTGATCTTTAAACCCAGAGTCATTCTTTTCTGTCTTTTCGTTCTACGTTTTAAGAACTCTATTTTTTTTTTTTTTTACCTCAGGAGGAGGATGGCGACAGGAAGTGCAGCGTCGGCGGCGTGACCCGGGACAGCACGGGGACCGACAGCGGCTTGTGGGACGCGGTGGACTCGGAGGATCTCCTGCCGGCCGACACCCCTCCGCCTGATTCTGAGGAGTTTTTCCCTCCCTCCCTCCCCTGCTCTCCCACGCCCTCGCCAGCTGACCAGGCGCTCGCCAGGCTGAACCGTCCCGCCTCCTTTGAACCGGGAGAAAGCCCGGCCATGGAGCCCTGCGACCTCAGGTATTTACCATCGTCCAATCAGAACGCAGCGTTTTCCCTCTGTGTGTATAACTGGACATGTCTCTCCAGTCTCGTGGCTCTGGAGGTCGACAGCGAGGAGGACGCCGCTGAGCCGGAAGTCCAGAAAACCTTAAGCCCCTCCCCCGACGTCACGTGCGCTCGCAGCCAGTCCGCCTCTTCAGAACCCGCCAAAGTAAAACACCGTCTCTCATCAGATGTTTCTTTTTTTTTTTCCTTAAATCACAAGAAAGTTTAACGTTTTGAATGTTTTTTTCTCCGAGGAGTCGGTGGACCACGGGATTCGAATGCGTTCGTATTCCTACTCCTCCCCCAAAATCAGCTTGCGTCCGGCTCGTGTTGCCCGGGACAACCACACCCCAGACGTCAGCCCCGGTCAGTGATGCCCGGGAATATTTACTCCATCGCCTAGTTAGCAAACTCCACATCACTAACAATGAACTAACCTCACTTGTTCGGTGATGCTAACTTTTGAACGTTCTGTTTTCCTCAGATAATCTCACTACTAAAATAAAGTGCGGTCAACTCCCAAGAAATGAATATGCTTAAAGCAGTAGTTTGTTCAATTTGGGAAATATATTTTACTTTTCTTGCCAGCAGTTAGGTGAGAAGATCCCTCTCTTGTCTGACCATTAAATATGAATCTACTGTTAGCTTAGCATAAAGACAGAAAGCCTACCAGCACCTGTTTTACTCTGTTTGTTAAAGCGACTATGAGGAGCTTTAATGTGTGTTGATTTTGGAGGTGGAGAAAAGTAGTTCCCAGCACCAGACTCCCTTTAGAAAACCCCTCGTTTTAATGCGGTAGGGTCTGAGTCCTGGTTCTGGTTCTCCCATGCCTTCAGTCCCTCCAGTTCTAGCTCCCAGCAGAGAGACCCGAGTTAAAAGTTTCTCATGGTAACAAAAAAACATCAAGTTGAGGTTTTATGGGACTATTTCCTGCCCGGGAGCAGCGACTTCCCAGAGTTTTTGAGCCTGGAAAAACCACAACAGACAGACACGAGAGAGAGCTCTCCAACTGTTGGTACAAAAGCAAGTATTTCCCCAAAAATGTTAAAACTACTCCTTTTTAACAGTTTTCTTGCAAGAAGTAATAAATGAAGAGCTTCCCAGATGGAGTTGACTGTGCGATAGTGTTGATTGGTTTCTGTAGCTGATGTTTCCACTGTGCCCTGTAGATGGCGTTCTCCACAGTGTCAGCCACAGCCGATATCTCCTTCAGGCCCTCTCTCTGTCTAAATCTCTGTCTCTTCTCCACCCTGGTAGTAAGTACCGGACGCCTGCAGCGTAGCCAGCATGTCGGTGTCGGTGCTTGTGTGTGTGTGTGTGTGTGTGTGTGTGTGTGTGTGTGGGAGTCAAGGTTATTGCAGTAAACTGATTAAACTGCTGAAAAACACAGCATTTCCCTCTCGGCTCGACAGATTACTAGCATGTTTTGCGCTCATTGTTTATGTTTTCGCGCTTGTATTATCTGAATGCAGGCAGACGTTTTTCACAATAAAAGCCCTGATAAACCCGCTGTGTGGATATGCTGCCTTCCAGCACCGGCAGACAGATTGAATCAGCGACTAGTTGGTGAACAAAATGCAGGATTTAGCAGCTAAAACGCCAGATATTCTAATAAAGGGTTGGTGGAGACCAAAACGAAGCTAAAACGAGAGGAAATATCACAGAAACATGACTCAGAGGAATGTTAATGCTGCTTTGTAACTATGTAATACAACTTTAATAATAATATAGTGCCTGTGACCTGAAATTAAAATTACACCAACAAGTCTCATCCTGTGTGTGGAGAGAGAGAGACCTGCTAGTTGCTATCCACATTTAAGGGGCATTTATCCATAACGACAATATTTAAAAAAACAAGTTATGTTTCCTGCTCGGCACAAATTAAATGTCATGAATCAGCGTTGAAAATCTGTGAATATTCTTTTTTCTCACGCTCAAGTAGGAAGTGCGAGTAAAAAAAAAAACAAAAAAAAAGTTTTAATTTGAAAGTGGAATTATAGAATAATGGAAGTGAAAGGTCAATCTGAATCCCGATGCTGTAACGACCTTGGCGTGTGTGCACGTGTGCTGCTTGGCTTCCCTCATGGCTGATTGTGATCTGAGCGGCGGTGGAAATCACTTCTGCAGAAACGAAGTGAAAAGATATCTTTGATTGCTTGGATTAATGCTTAAATAAGACACGGCTCCTCCCGGCATGTGAAAGAAAAAACCTGACCGACCTGCTTTTTTTTTTTTTTTTTTTAATATCAAATATTTACTCTGCAACAGTTTAAGAATGAAGCTAATCTCATCTATCTGTAGACCAAGATGTGCATTTCCTGTTAATTAAAAAGAAAAACAGCTTCTCATTGTTTGTGTTCACAGAGCAAAGAGCCTCCAGCATATCAGAGCAGTCCCATGAAAAAAGGTATTTATGCTCTTTTTTAATGTAAACTTATGTCATATTTGTGTTTCTCTAACATCCGATGACTCAGCATTCACTCCATTAAAATGACATGCGTCGTGTGTCACAAACAAATATGTCATCCCCCGAGCGCCGACGTATGTGGGTAACCATGACGGCCAGGTTGCTGGGCGACGGCGGGGGGTATTCTGTGAAGTCTTTTTCTCATCCAGCTCTTCTGTGCTGGTTTGAAGTGCATTGCAGGTGTTGTTGATCCGAGGTGGAGTGACGTACGGATAGCAGCGTGACCCTGACTCCTACTTTTTATTTATTTTATAATGCATAATGGGGTTTTTTTCCATCCATAACGAACAGTGTCATCTTGTCCCGGATGTGACCAGCTGAGTCGTGCGTGCTGTGTTTTCAAATGCACGGGCAGATTATGGTTTATTATGTGGAAAATAGGACTGATTAAAAAGAGGACTTCCTTCACTCTTCCTTTTCCACTTTCTTTTTTTTTTTTTTTTTTTACTGATGCCAACTGATATTTCCTCTGCAGCTCTGTGTATTCAATTCCCTAATTGCCACACTCCAGTAGCTCCCCCTGGTGGAAGATATCAGACGTAATCAGGAATGTAAAAAGTTGCCCAAATATTGAAATGAACAATGAGATTTGCACGTTTTAGTTCGGCGCGTCTCCTCCGTATTAAACCCTCCGTGTGTGTTGTTTTCAGGGAGATTAGGTTTCGTAAGCGTGCCCAGTCTGCCGACGATGACGAGGGCGGCATGGAGCTGGCCGAGTCCCTCCAGCATCTCACCCTGTCTGAGTTCCTCAAAGAGTATGTGTGTGTGTGTGTGTGTGTGTGTGGGGGGGGGGGGGGGGGGGGCCTTTAACCGTCCAACTAACCCTGAAAACAGAAGCATGTCTACACCGGCTGACAACGAACCAACAACCTCCTCGTTTCTCCTCCTCTCCTTCTTTATCTCCTCTCCTTGTTGTTCATCTCCTCTCCTTCTTTATCTCCTCTTCTTGTTTCATCTCCTCTCCTTCTTTATCTCCTCTCCTTGTTGTTCATCTCCTCTCCTTCTTTATCTCCTCTCCTTGTTATTCATGTCCTCTCCTTTTTTATCTCCTCTCCTTCTTTATCTCCTCTCCTTGTTGTTCATCTCCTCTCCTTCTTTATCTCCTCTCCTTCTTTATCTCCTCTCCTTGTTGTTCATCTCCTCTCCTTCTTTATCTCCTCTCCTTGTTGTTCATCTCCTCTCCTTTTTTATCTCCTCTCCTTCTTCATCACCTCTCCTTGTTGTTCATCTCCTCTCCTTCTTTATCTCCTCTCCTTGTTTCATCTCTCCTCCTTCTTTATCTCCTCTCCTTGTTTCATCTCCTCTCCTTGTTTCATCTCCTCTCCTTGTTGTTCATCTCCTCTCCTTGTTTCATCTCTCCCCTTCTTTATCTCCTATCCTTGTTGTTCATCTCCTCTCCTTGTTTCCTCTCCTCTCCTTGTTGTTCATCTCTTCTCCTTTTTTATCTCCTCTCCTTCTTTATCTCCTCTCCTTCTTCATCACCTCTCCTTGTTGTTCATCTCCTCTCCTTTTTATCTCCTCTCCTTCTTTATCACCTCTCCTCCTTCCCTCTCCTTGTTTCATCTCCTCTCCTTCTTTATCTCATCTCCTTGTTTCATCTCTCCTCCTTCTTTATCTCCTCTCCTTGTTTCATCTCCTCTCCTTCTTTATCTCCTCTCCTTGTTTCATCTCCTCTCCTTGTTGTTCACCTCCTCTCCTTGTTTCATCTCCTCTCCTTCTTTATCTCCTTTCCTTGTTGTTCATCTCCTCTCCTTGTTTCCTCTCCTCTCCTTGTTGTTCATCTCCTCTCCTTGTTTCCTCTCCTCTCTTTCTTCCTCTCCTTTCCTTGTTTCCTCTCCTCTCTTTCTTCCTCTCCTCTCCTTGTTGTTCATCTCCTCTCCTTCTTTATCTCCTCTCCTTGTTGTTCATCTCCTCTCTTTCTTCCTCTCCTCTCCTTGTTTCCTCTCCTCTTTCTTCCTCTCCTTTCCTTGTTTCCTGTCCTCTCTTCTAACAGCAGAACAATAATTATATTGTTTTTTGTCTTTTAACAAAATGCACCAGAAGGCTGTCGTCGTCGTTTTGCATGGATCCAACCTAACTTAACAACTCCACTATTTTTTATTTTACCTTCACAGCAGAGTTGCAGAAAAATGAGGGATTTTTTTGTGATCTGCTGTCTCTAACATTTATTATTTGTGAAGCTTTGAAACGACACAATGTGTAATATCTCAGTAAAATCCTGTTGTTCTTGTCGTTTCATGGCAGGTTTGAATCACAGTTAATGTGTTGTATGCATGTCCACTATATAACAATACGCTGTGACTCTGGCTGCATCCACACTAACACGCTCGCTTGCTTCTGTCGTCCCGTAGACTCGGAGAGGAGACGGCCGGGACTTTACCAACTAACGCCTGCTAAGCGATCAACAAACTCACTATGAATGAATCATTAATCTGTCGTTTTCTCCCGTCAGGATCGAAGAGGAGGAGTCGGATAAATACAACATCCCCACCAAGGTGGAGTCAGAGAAGTACAAAGTCATCCGCACCTTCAGCTTTCTGAAAAGCCGGATGTCCAGCACACGCAACAAGACCAAGGTAGACTCCTAATAATTAATGCATAATATCATAATAAACACTTACATGCTTCACTACACTCAGCCTCGTTTTAAGAGCTTATAAATCTTATTCTATATGTTCTCTATAGCTGCTCATGAGTTATTCTGGTATAGATACATTATAAAGGCCAGGATCCCCGGTCTAGACTCAGGTATGCGACTCTCCGGGAGACGCTTTCAGGAAGCGTTTCTGGGAATAACTCCAGGTCAGAGTCCCAGACCAAACATGGTGTCCAACGTCTTTCCTTTTAATGATTAATCCGCTGTTGTTGAGTCAGCAGCCTGGAAGCCCTTCCCAACATGCATCTGTCGTCCAATGCAACGCTCCATTTCCTCCTCGTCGGCGACGGCGGTTTCTTTCTTTTACGGTTTGGTTAAAAAAAAAGAAAAAGAGGCGGGCGGTCCTTCCATGTGGGGGATTACTCAGAAACAGAAACTCAGCGGGTTCATATATGAATTAGAAGCCTGCTCCTGTTGTTTACGCTCATGTCTCCGTCGTGGTTGTCCAAGGGGAAGGGGAAGGAGCGAGAGGCCAAGGACAGGCAGCTGAACGGCCACCGCTTCAACGCCGGCTCCTGTCTGGGTCCCACCGTGTGCGTGGTCTGCGACAAACCGGCGTCTGGGAAGGACCTGCTGCATTGCTCCAGTAAATAATCACCTAATTCCAACGTTTTTATTCTCTAAAACATAGAGTTTAAACATATCTTCCCCCCCCCAGGTTGCACTGCTATCGTCCATAAGGGCTGTAAGGAATCGGCTCCTCCGTGTTTGAAGGTGAGCATCGCCCTGAAAGATTACGCGACATGATTTGAACTCCTTGTGTCGAGTGTTTACACGCTGCAACCGGCCTCTCTCATTTGTATTACTTAGAAACTTCAGGATAAGTATGCGGTTACCATGGTGAAGAACAGGACAGCATCCCTCCCACAGAGTGAGTTCACAACCGGCGTCCTCCACGACGTTAGTCCGGTGTGTGTTTTCATTTATTTGGTGTTGTTTTATTCAGATTTCACGGTGAGGGACAGTCCTCCTCAGGGTGTCGTCCCCACGTCTACCTCTCTCCCCGCCATGAAGGACACCGGGACGCCGCCGTGTCTGCTCTCCATCAGCGACAGGTCATTAAAGCTCTCAGACTTCAGGACGATGATGTGGTGATGTTGGTAAAACACGTGTTGGGTTTTATTCCTGTCTGTTTAACAGTCGTCTCAGTGAGAGTTCAGAGACGGAGTCTGAGCTGCTGCCGACCCCGGCGTCCTCCACCTCCACCGACTCGTCCTTCGGAGACGGTACGAGGAGATCTCCTGATTTCATTTAATTTAGCAGGGAATTTATGTCCTCATGCACCCAAATGTCGTTTTTATTTCCTAAAAGCGGCTTCATCAAATATGGTTTGAGAGCAAATTAGTTTTTAAACTAAAAGCCATATGATGCCAAAATATTCCAAGTAAAAATGCCAACTTTGAAATGCAGTTTAGGACAATATTTTTGACTGCTTATTTTTTATTTAAGTGTGAGATTTACTAATAATATCCATGGTTGTTGTTTTTTTCTTGAAATGGCATTTGTGAACATCTTAAATGTCATATATATGATGAGCAGTATTGAGACATTATGAAGAAGTGATGTGTGATGGGTAATCTGGCGTTCTCTCCCCGTAGAATGCGTGGACGGGTGCGTCCTCGGCGACGTCTCGGCGGACGCCGTGGACTACGAGGCCGAGTCGTGGAGTCTCACCGTGGAGCTCAAGTTCTGCTCCAAGCAGGACAAGCGAGCCGTGAAGCGGCAGGACGTCATCTACGGTGAGCAGCCCGCCCCTCACTTCCTGTCATCACGTTCATCCACCGTTGCGGCGTGCTGAGTGTCTCCGTGCTCAACCTCAGAGCTGATGCAGACGGAGCTCCACCACCTGCAGACGCTGCACATCATGGCGGAGGTTTTCCGGCGGGGCATGAAGGAGGAGGTGCAGCTGGAGCCCGAGGCGCTGGAGCGGGTCTTCCCCTGTCTGGACCAGCTGCTGCTCTTCCACCACGCCTTCTTCGCCGCCATGAAGGAGCGGCGGCACAGCTCGGCCCGGCCGCAGGGACGCGGCAACTACCTCATCCAGCGGATCGGAGACGTGCTGCTCCAACAGGTGAGCGGCTCGTCTGCTGGGGACTACTTTTTCTCCCGGGGAGGGTGAATCACTTTGTTTTTCTGCAGTTTTCAGACGAGAACAGCGAGAAGATGAGGCAGGTGTACGGAGAGTTCTGCAGTCATCACAACGAAGCGGTCAGCTTCTTCAAAGAGCTGCAGCAGCACAACAAGAGGTTTCAGAGCTTCATCAAGGTACTTCATCTTCACAGAGCAGCTTCTTTTTATTTGTACAGATTTATTCGCTTCTGATCAGACGCTCTTCATCTTAACTTTTCAAGCAACAAGGGAACAATTCTCTGGTGAGACGGAGGGAGATCCCAGAATGCATCTTGCTGGTAACCCAAAGGATTACAAAGTACCCGGTGCTGCTGGAGAGGATCCTACAATACACTCAAGGTCAGTCCTCTACTGCCCCCTGCTGGCTGCGTGGTCATGTGGTCGAAAACAATGTTCCAGTTTAACCCGAAGGTGCATAAGTGGGTTGAAAAATAATGTCATATTCCAGGGATTCCTTTAAAAAACACATTTACAATTTTAATTTTGCCTTTATACATTTTAATAAATTGTAGTTTTTGTATGACTACTACAGGCTTCCATACTTGTATTATGTAGTATGTAGTATTAGACTGGATGTGTTTTTGTCATTTTTCTTAAGAATATTAATTTGTGTTTTGTATTTTACACACAAGAATGATTTCATGTTGGAATTATTTTTCTCTTTCAGTTTTTAACATTTGGAACATAATAATAATTGAAAACAAAGAAAATTGATTGCACAGAACAAAGCAATAGAAAAACATTAATTTTTTTTAATTTCTCTATTTCTGGCACAAAAATACATTGATTGTAATACGGGTCATTTATGGAAGAGTCCAGTCACTCCTAAGGGTTAACAATATACACTAGATATCTCCCTCCATCCTCATGCTTGTCAACCTTCCTGTCCTTCAGAGGAGACGGAGGAGCACGCCGACCTCTCCAGAGCCCTGGCTCAGATCCGGGACGTGATAACGGCGGTAGACCTGAGCGTCAGCGACTACGAGCGGCATCAGAGGCTGCAGGGAGTGTGGAACCGCATGGAGAACCGCAGCGCCGCCAAGCTGAAGAACGGCCTCACGTTCCGCAAGCAGGACATGATGGGGCCGGGCCAGACGCTGAAGTACCAGGGCCCGCTGCTGTGGAAGACCGCCACCGGCCGGCTCAAAGGTGCTTCTCCTTTAACATGTGCATCTATTTAATTTTCTTTTAAGTTCCTGTCGAACAAAGAGGGAGTTAAAACAATGGTGGTTGATCATGTGACCTACTAATGTAGAAATAGGATCTCCGTGTCTGTGGCGACATTCCCGCCACAAAATTCAAAAGGAGTTTGATCTTTTTCCGTCGGTCAGCAGCGGTTGGTCTGCAGGTGGAGCTACTCACGGACGTATGCTGCGTTTACTTGTAATCTGAAATCAGTAACTTCCATCTGCTGAGTCAGGCTCCCTCTAGTCTAAAGTGTTTGATTTCATTCCTGCTGACTCACAATGGAGGATCAACAGGCAGAGAAAGAAGACCATTCAACTTCCAGTCCAAGAAAAAAAACCAACAAACTAATGGAAGTGAAGAAGGAATGTCATCAAGAAGCAAAGTGACGCCAACGAGGGAAAACCACGGACCTCCTTTCAGTGTGGAGCATTTGAAGGCATCACGCAGATCAGAGCGGTCCACACTGTTGGGTGAGGGAGATGAGTCCCAGAGGCTCGCCTGCAGTTCCATCTACTGCCAGAGAGGCCGCTAGAAGCATCTCAACTCTTCAAACTGCCACTTAAATAGGATGTAATGTGGGGTAAATGAACAGGCTGGTGATATCTTTTATTTTTTCCCTTCATAGACATCCTGGCGCTCCTCCTAACCGACACGCTCATCTTCCTGCAGGAAAAAGACCAGAAGTATTCATTCGCCGCGGTGGTACGCACACACACACGTCCTGTCACAATAATAAGCCGTTTACACACTATTACCTGTTTGATATCACGGGCCATTATCCCATCATGTGAGAAAGAAATGACTCTCCCTCCAGGACCAGAAGCCTCCGGTGATCGCGCTGCAGAAGTTGATCGTGCGAGAAGTGGCGAACGAAGAGCGGGGGATGTTTCTGATCAGCGCGTCGGCCGCCGGGCCGGAGATGTACGAAGTGCACACGTCGTCCAAAGAGGAGCGAAACACCTGGATGAGGCTCGTTAGAGATGCTGTGGAGAGGTTTGGCTCTGGTCTTTATATATTGTGTGTGTGTGTGTGTAAGGATGATATGGAGATGCATATCTTCATATTTGCATCTTCTCAGGGCCGATACAAAAGCTGCTAAACTGAATACTTTTAGTTCTTTTGTACATATTTCTATACGTTTATAACTCAAAAACAGGCCCTCAATTCATATTTGTATTGTTCTCAGTCTATATTTTTTTATTTTTTCTATCGTATTCTGTTTTGAGGTAAACTATGTTTCTTGAATCTTGAAACTGAAGTCGAACCCTGACTTACTGTTTTGCTGCTCAGCTGTCCGGAGGAGGAGGAAGAATCCACGAGTGAATCCGAAGAGGAGAGGCGAGCCGCCGAGGCTCGTATCCAGAAGATCCACAAGTTACAAGGTCTTTTTAAAACCTGTGGCATCATTTATTTCATTGTTTTTATATTCTGTAACCCCCCGAGTTCACATTTCACACACACATTGTGCATCAGAGAGTCTGCTGATCCAGGACCAGCGGATCTGCTCCAGCCTGGAGGAGAAGCTGCAGGTGTACGCCAGCCTCGCCGCCGTCAGCGGGAGGACGGACGCGGCGCTGCTGGAGCCGCGGCTGCTCGTCCAGCCGCAGTCGGAGGAGCCGCCGCAGGCCGGCGTGCTGCTGGCTGCCGCGCTGCACGAGGGTGAGGCGTTCAAAACACACCGAACACACAGAACTCCTCGTTTAGCATTCATTAGCATAAGCCTTTAATACATGGGTGATATTACACTAAAATATGGTTGTAAGCTGATTTAAAATACTTATTAATATACAGTGTTTTTCAAAAATGTATTAACATATTTTATATTATTACAACTGTGTTGTTATTTTCTGTCTGTTTAAACAACAACAGGAGGAATAAAGGTTGCAGACAAATAGATTAATAAACATTACAACTGCATTATAGTGAGTTATGTATCATTAATTAAATGTTTATGTCCAGCTTATGAATTCTTAACAGCGATAAGGAGTTAAGTATGTTAATAAGTAGGCGATGTCGGCCCATTTAATAAAGCAATGAGTCCAATTCTTCTTTTTTATTTTTATTTAGGTTTTATATGGCCAACATATCACGACTTTAACACAGTCTCTCATATATCTATGAATATAAAAATATAAATATTTTCTCCAGAATGAAAAAAATTTAGGGATAACTAAGAAATGAAATTCATTTTGTCCCTTTTTGTAGGATTCGGGGCTGCACACTTAGTTTGACACTTGTTTTTCCTGTTTCCCAGCCGAGTACCTGAAGGCCACGCTGTCATCTCAGACCGGTTCTCCATCCAGTCCCAGCCCGGTCTCCGACCCGGACTCTGTGTTTCCTGTCAGCCCCGCTGCCCTCACAGACCCCCCCTCGGACCCCGAGGCCTCGCTCGGAAACCCCGAAGCCTCCGAGGGGAGTTGGACCAACAACCTCGGGCTGCAGTCGCCGCCTCTCTCGCAGAAAACAGACACGGATGACATCGACTTCAAGGTACGGCACAGCTTCTGTATGACCTTGTCTTAATAAAGATTTGATTTATTAGGCCGGTTTTGAGTTAAATATTGATGCAGCGATATGATGTAATGTGTTTTCCCTCCCTCCATCACGGCGGTGGTGATGTTGGAGGTATTTACAGAGGCATTATGGGTCATAATAGCCTCTCGCAGCCTGCATCTGAACCGAGGTGTGGCTGGAGATTGGCCACCCGTTGTTTTAATAATTCATCACATTCTATTAGAATTACATTTCAGGCTTAATGCGATGAATCATTGATAAGCACATAATAAAAAAGGAGGAGAAGGTATTGCACCATTAAAAATAGATATGGAGACTTATTCCAATTACCATTCCCACAGTTGTGCTAGCGGTTGTAGCTTTTTGTGACCTGTGAGGTAAATGACTCCCGCAAAGAGAATCATTTGTATTATCCACTGCAGTGCAGGACACCTCGCCGCCTCAAGGGGGCGCAAATGCAACTTCAAATTTAAAATATGTGATTTAGATTGTACAGTGTGATCACATTCATCTGCATGTTATTTAGTGATTTTTTTGTCCATTAACAGGTGGCTCAGAGTGTCCAAAGCTTGACCCGGCTGCTCTACAGTCTGCAGGTGAGTGCATTCATCAGCACACCTGCTATTTCTCACAGCCCTCATCCATATTATCATCCAATCAGCAAGCCATCAAACACACTGTGCTCTTCTATGCGTGTAATATATTTCTATATCATACGCTTTAATTTGCCGCGTACGCTCCGGTGAACACAGCCAACGCTGAGCTCAGCTGTCTGAAGGCAAAGGAAGCGAGAAACCCACTGATCTTCTTTTTTTTTTTTAATGCTGTGAGACACACACATGCACCGCCTTTAAGTATAAAATGTAAATTTGAAGCGAGAGGTCGTGTGTATTTGCATGAGGTGATGTGTGTGTGTGTGTGTGCACCCATGACTTTTGATTTTAATTATATTTTCATATTCAAAGTTCTGCACGCCTTTGTATTATACCCCCGGGGGAGAAAAGTGCCAGTGGCAGTTGGGTCATTTCATCATGCAAAGAGATGTTGTTGCCCATCATGTCTGGGCATTCAAATCTGCTTCTTGTGGTGAAACTGGTGAAATGGCATTTTCCTGAACTCTGGTTTCCCCTTGTTGTGTTCCAGGCCGCGGTGACCATCCAGGACAGCTGCTACGAGGTCCAGAGGCTCCTCCTCCACGAGACCGGGCGCCCTTCCCCTCCCCGCGCCCCCCAACGCCCGCACCTCCCGAGCGTCCGGGGCAACACCCTGCAAGAGCAGGAGAAGCAGCGCAACCTGGAGAAGCGCAAGGAGGAGGTGGCGGCGGCTCAGCGGCTCCAGGACCAGCTGCGCCAGGAGAAGGAGCGCTGGGAGAGGGAGTGCCACGCCCGGGACGGCCAGCAGGGGGAGCAGGAGGGCAGGCTGCAGGAGAGGGAGAGGCACTGCCACCTGGAGACGGAGAGGCTGCGGCGTGAACGGGAAGAGCTGGATGAGCAGCTGGAGGAATACCAGCAGAGCCTGGAGCGGCTCAGGGAGGGCCAGAGGAACGTGGAGAGGGAACGCCAGCGTCTGGAGAACCAGCAGACGCTGCTCCAGACCTGGAGGCACAGCCGGCAGAGGAGCCTGCCAGCCGTGATCCCCCACATGGTCATCCCTCTGGACGGGCAGCAGGTACAACAGCTTCCGTCTATGGATTTTTAGAATAGCTCGTAATGCGAGGCGTTTAAATCAAAGGAGCTCTCGACTCTGACCCGACGTGTGCAAGCACTTATGGAGTATTTCTCAGTGAAGTCATTCAGCTCTCAGCCTGAGTTACGCCTGTTGACTCATTTACACATTGCAGCTCAATCCCCCCCCCCCCCCCCACCCCTACTTGATGTACGACCTGCGATAATGAGAGCAATTTCAGCGCCATTTGTCTTCCAGCAGCTCCACTCACCAATAAACATCTCAATGATTGATGATAATTAAACCATTGCAAATAAAAGCTCCGACAAAATAATTAAAACTGGAAGCCGCGCGGCCTCCGAGGAAGCCCATCAATCGTGTCCGAAAGGACCTAAACGAATGCCCCCCCCACCCCCCCCCCCCCCCCCCCCCAAAGCGTTGCCCTTTTGGTCTCGGTGTACCTCCGCTGAGATCCTGCAGCTCAGATCAGCAGGTGTGAGTGTTCAAAACCACGCTCACAGAGGGCACTCGTGTTTCAATGTTCCCTCTCTCTCCCTCATTCATTTACACACCACTTCTCGGTGGGGAGGTGGGGGGGGTTATGTATTTCCATTAATTTATTTTGGTCGGCTGCTTTAACAGCAGTGGTGTGACAAAGAGCTGTGCAGAGACAGTGGAGGTCCTAATGTTCCTCCTGCTAATGTTTTTACCCAGAGGCAGCGGTTCACAGGGTCAGACACGGATCGAATGACACACACACACACACACACCAGGTCGGTTCTAATTAGCAGAGGAAAGGAGGCCATGGTGATGTGGAGATGGGTATTAGGAGAGCTGCAGGAGTGATACCTTTCACCATGAAGTAAAGGGTCAGTTCCACCAAATGACCATTTTTTTTCCACTTACTTGTAGTTAAGTATTTCGCCTCGACTCCAGGTGACCTTAACTTGCATTCTCTCTACTGGCCATTAGGTGGCGACTCCCCTTGAAGTCTATGAGAAAATGGTCCTACTTCTCTCTTGATGTATTATCTCAGAAAACATCGTAAACATGAGTTTATGGTCGCAAATCTCTACTTTCAAGTCTTCTTCAATCCAGCATGATGTTCATTTATTACACATTCATGTAATGCTTCAGTGCATTTCAAATGTGTGTTGTTGAATGGTTTCATAGGTGAAGAAACTATCCAATCAGTGAACGTCTGACGTGACATTTGCCCCCCCCCCCCCAGGACTCGAGTCAGTCCCGAGACCTCGCCGGCAACGGCTCCGTGTTCGTGAACGAGGCTGCGTTCGCCGGCACCAGCGTCAACAACCGCCACATCCACCACAAAAGAAACGACCCCAGCGCGCACAACTGTCTCAACACCCTGCTGGCGAGGTCCAACAGCAGGCAGACCCCCGTAGCCAAGCCCCCCCACGGTCCACACTCCCAGGGCTGGGTGATGGGCGGGACGGGGAGCCTCTACAGCCCTGCAGGACGGCTGGGGCTGCAGCAAACGCCCAGTGGTAAGAAGTGCTCATGTTTTATTATCGGGTATAAAAGGAGTTTAAAGCAATTTACTGAATGGCCACAAGGGGGCTCATGTGGACTCATGCTTTCTTTTGAAACTTCTCCAGTTGCCATTTTTTTTTTCTGTTTTCTGAAATGTTATGTTTAAATATGCAAATTAGGCACTTTCCCATCCCATTTTGGTGAATGTATGAGAGGCAAATAAGATAAAATAAACAATATATATATTTTGCCCAAAAACCTCAACCTCAAGACCAGTGCATGAAAAACAGTGGTGTTTCTCGCCTTTATTGTTATTATATTTTACATTTAATAACATTTTTGTCAGCAGGCAATAATAGCTAGAAACCAAAAACTACACTAATGTGCTGACCTTTTTGAGCACATTAATTTCCATATTAAAAAAGATCCCATCTGTGAAGTTGAGTTAGAAAAATCCACTAATGAACACATCAAGTAGCTCAATGACTGATTGAGATCACCGGTTATGTTTAATATCCTGCCTCTTACTTCGTTATCATCCCGTCTCCGCCGCTCGACACACGAAAACGAGGAATCTGCTTCCTGTGAGAATGTAAACAAACCCTCCGCCTGCACCGCTTTCCCCCCGCGGTCGAGAGAGCTTCATGTACACTCTCTCTCTCTCTGCTGTCAAGGCTTTATCCCTGGTGAGGCCTTGTCCGTCCTTCCTCTTAAGTTAATCAGTGTCTCCTGACAAAGAAGCCCCCCTCCCTCCCCCGATACCTCCACCTGCCCCGGCAGTGAGCCGGTGCTCCTCCCCCCTCCTCCCTCCACCTGCCAAAGGAAAAAGAAAATCAATGGTTCCTCTATCTATGGACGGGCAGCGGGGCAGACAACAGCATGTGAATCACAGTTCACAGGCGATGGCGGACTGATTGGGACATCGATCTAAAAAAAAAAATCTTTACAAAACTCATTACAGCGTGACTTGTCATCGCATCGGGCGGGAGGGGGAGGGGGGGGGGATGAAGGATGCAAACGTGGATTAATCTGCGTTTCAGTCGCTACATTCACACACTCCTCATCCATTCATGCACTCATTTGAATAGGTTACATGTGTCCTCCGCCTCCCCTTTCACAACAGACAGGGTCAGAGTTTCTGCCATTGTTTACCACAGTCTCTTCCTCATTGATCAGCTTATTAACCTTTCCCTCGTTATTGAGCAGACACACACACACACGCAGTGAAACCTGAGTCACTTGTTAACAAGCCCCGGGGTGAATACTTGGCTCGCAATCTACAATGCAGGGTGCGTTCCGGTTGACATCTACCCACAATGCATTCCTCAGTGGATCCCACGAGGGCTTTGTGATGAAATAGACATTCACATGTTAGATTTATACCCTTATGAGGAGACATTTAGGTGTTTCCTATGCATTCTCAGGTTTTAAGACCTCCTCGTGCACCATCACGTGCTCCGTGTGGACGAAGCTGGTATCACACGCTAACTCCGCATTGTTCCGTCTGTCGCATTGGATCAAAACACGATCTCACATTTGTCACCATGTGAAGATTTCTTTTTTTTTTAATTCTCATGCACACCCATTTTTTCATTCAGCGTGAGATTTTCATAATTTGTTCCCTGCACAATGTAATCTGGGGGAACCAGTTGGGTGGAATTCTCTGAAGTGACGCGTCGGTGTGATGAGTCGCGTCAGGTTTTTTTTGTTGTTGCTCACCTTGTCGTGTGAATATTTAGTGCAGAAGAAAGGAGCTGAAACCGGTGCTCTGTGATCTGTCTCACAAAGCATCAGAATGAATGTGTGTGTATATATTTTATGATTGCAAGGATTGTTATGATAACCAAAATATCATCAATATGACTTGAAAAGCTGTATCGATCGCAACATGGTAGAGAAGTGACAAATACAACCTGATTTAGAAAATTTAAAAAAAAGTCTATATATGTGTGTGATATTTATATGTATTTGTTGATACCAGACCTGCTCTGTAGTGCCGTCCAGAAGGCCTTAAAGCAAGTTCACAGCAGTATTTGAACCCACTATTTTAGGTTACTCTAACAACCCGAGCCAACTGGTTTCTGTTTGCCACTTAGGCTTCCATCCCAAACAATTAGACTTTTTGTTGCTCTCTTTAAACGGCACCCTCTCGCTGTCTCCGGTGCAACACATTAATTATGCCTAAGTGGTATTACTTCATGGCCGAAGACAGAGATTGAGTGTTTTTGTCATCTGGCTGCACACTGATGTCTCATCTATCAGAGGCTGAGGCCTATATGGTGGCTAACAGAGACACTCTACCAGACTGTTCTATAATTAATCAAACAGAGACACACTTCCCTACTGGGGGGGCGACACAATAAGGCAATTTATAGTTCACGCCATCTGTTACCATGACAGCAAACCTGCCCTAATGCTCGACGGCACACGGCTGTGGGAGCACTCTCAATGTCACCCGTTCACGACTCCTTTTTTGGGATATCTGGAGGAGAATGTTTGGGGTGTCTGTAACACAGCGGTAGAGTGGGGGTCGTCCTTTCCACCATAAGGTCGCGGGATTGATCCCCGACTCCTTCTGTCCACGTCAGAGCATCCTACGGAAGCCCCACAGCTCCTATATGCCGGAGTGAAAAGGTCAAATTTCACCTGTGTGTTTATGACGATTGTACGACGGCGTATTATTAAAAAAATAAATATAAAAGTGGCAGAGAGAGGTGGGCAATATTGAGAAAAAAAACTCGCAAATTAGCAACTTTATTACGATGCTAACAACCAGAATTTATTCCTAGCTAACATTTATTTTTTCTTTAATTAATACAGCTCGTTAAGGTCCTTAGGGTGATGATGCTGTTGATGCTCATTGTTGGTTTAAGTAAACAAGTTGCTTGAGCGGATGTTTGCCGTTGCTATGGCAACGAGTGATGATCCCTTCTGTCCACATGTCAGAGCGTCCTACGGAAGCCCCACTGCTCCTCAGTGCTTATATGTGTTAAATGCAAAGGTCAAATTTCACTTGATTGTAATAAAATAGTATTTATTTATCAGTCAATTAATGCTATTGATGCTTGAAGGGAACTCAGCGGAAGTCGAGGGGGATGTAATGTGTTTTTCAGAAAGTCTGCCAAGTGGAGGGTTTTGAATCCTTGTTTTCTGCATGAAAGCTGCTCTCACTCACGTATTTGTTCGCCCCTCCTCGTCTCCACTCCCTTCATCTCCTCGTCTCCTCTCGTTAGCTGTAGTGTGAGGAGGAGGAGGAGGAGGCGGAGGGAGGGAGGTCGTCGAGAACCCACCATGACGACAGATTATGTTGACGGGGATAATGATAAAAGTGACACCGCGGAGAGCAGGCGGGGGAGTTAATTGATAGCTTGGAAATCTTTTCAAATCAGCCGGGGTTGATCTATATGCAGTTAGCGATTTGAGACGAGTGGGGACAAACAATTAGACTGAGCTCATTAAACAAGTGGAACATGTCCCCGTCCTGGTGATTACGTATCGGTGGTTAGCGATGTGATTGATCTGGTCGCTGGACTATCAGTAGCAGGAGCTGCTTTTTCTTCTGATAATAGTGTTTTGTTTTCTGTCTCTCAGATCTCAACAGTCCCAGCTACATCGCCGAGACCTGGTCGTCGACGGCGAGCGGCGCTGACCCGGCGCACCCGCATCCCGGTGACCCTCAGCTGGACCTCAGCGAACTGGTTGCCTTGGAGACGGACAGTGGCGGGGAGGAGGAGGGCAGTGAGGAAACCATCGTGTACCTCTGAACGCTGATACATTTCAGACTCTTTAAAAAGTCAAGCAGGCACTCTCTTTAACTGTGTTTTTGTCATGCTTTTACAAATATATATATAAAAATATTGTTGTTGTGTTTTTTTGTAAGTGTAAAGTTACTGGAAACAGATAAAGAGTCACTTACGTGTCATGCACCTTATCTCCAGGCACCCCTGGGTGTTCAATGTCTCTTTTTTTTTTTTTTTTTTTTACTGGGCCCCTGCGGCTACACCCCCCCTCCCTTTCTCAGATCCACACATCTCGTCCCTTGAGCACTATATTTATTACATTTACCACAAAAAGCACATCTTCAATATAAGCAGAACATTAGGCCGTGTCTCTCTAGTGGCTGATTGGGTGTTGCCACGGAGACGGGCTTTGTTTATGTCCGAGCTGAGGATAACGCGACAAAAAAAGGAAAATGTGTTAAAACATTTTTTCAACAATTCCCATCACAAATGTTTTTTTGTTTTTTTTAAAGCCAGGGATGCTAACGTCTTCAGACATTCATGATCCCCAGAGGATAAATACAATAAAGATTTCAGCGATTTCACGACTTTTCCTCTACTACATTTAACATCTGTGGTGTTTAAAGAAATGCTTTGATGCCACGAAATTCAATGGTGTTGCTCTCAGGGTGACTTTTACTAATTTAGTCATTTGTTTTGCTATAATACTTCGGTTTATCACCAAAAATACCTGAAAAACAAACAAAATTCCCATCAATGGCATGCTAACACCCTAAAGTAAGATAGTGAACATTATGCATAAGTATGTTAGCATGCTGCTGTTAGCATTTAGCTCAAAACACTACTGTTCCCCAGCACAGCCTCAGCTAGCTGCTAGCATTACTGCACACTCTTTTTCTGTCTTATACATAAGTATGTTAGCATGCTGCGGTTAGCATTTAGCTCAAAGCACCACCGTTAGCACAGCCTCTGCTAGCTGCTAGCATGACTGGACACCATGTTTCTGTCTTTTCTGGTTTATGCATAAGTACGTTAGCATGCTGTTGTTAGTATGCTGACGTTAGCATTTAGCTCAAAGCACCACCGTTCCTTAGCACAGCCTTTACTAGCTGCTAGTTTGACTGTAGACCCTTTTTCCTCTTTACAATAAAAATATCTTTATATCTTCGTAAGTACTCAGAACAATAACAAGGTTGTCATACTAAACTCTTAAACTATTACACTTGAATATTCATGTCGTATATTCACATATTATCTCTCGTGGGCGTTTTAATGTGTAAACAGGTCGCTGTGCCAAATGTCCCCTGATGGTTTTTTTTGTTGTTGTTTTTTTTACACTACAAAAGATGAATTGTTGTAATTGCTGTTGTAGTTTTTTTTAATTGGGACAATAAGGCAGTGGCAGTATTTCCATGTGATTTAAATACCTTGTATATACATGTTTGTGCTATTTATTACAGTACACAAGAGTGTTGCAGTTCTTTGTTGTATTGTACATAGAAGTGTACAACAGGTGTGTGTTGTGTGTTCAGACCCACAGCCTTATTGATAAAAAATAAGACTTTTATTGAACTTGAAACGGTGCTTTTTTTCCCTCTTTAGGCTATGAAACGCGTGGGGAACTCGGCTGAACATGTCAACACAATAAAACATTTTTTTTTTTTTAAAGCAAGGCGGTTTGAAGAGCAAACACAATTTTCCAGTATCACTTCGGGGTTTTTTTTACGGCCCTTGGCCTGAATGTGTTAACAGATGTGTGAGCCAGGTGGAGGACCAGGTGCATGATGACAATCACTTCCTGTCTCACTGCACCTCCCAAAGTGCAATTGCAGAAAAAACTCACATCGCCATTTAATGAATATGATATTGTTGTTTGTGGGTCATAACTAGTTTCTGAATACGGCTATAAAGAGTCCCTCTTATCCAAAAAACAAACAGGGATGCTTCCTGGCTTCCGCTGACTGCAGTGATGTGTCTCTGATGCTCTTCCTTTCAGCCAGACGAGCAGATGTCTGAGATCATCAGGTCTTCTCCTCAAATTATTATTTCATCGAGGCGCTGCTTACAAAACGCCCACTCCTCGGCCTATTTTCCGAGCTCATTAGAATCCGCTTTATTAAACGTTGTTTGAATGGAGATCCGGCCACATATTGAGTTTTAATTATTGAACTCAAATTTGATTACCTTATTCCTATTGAGATAATGTCTAATGATGGTGGCTAAGCTGCTCTAATGAATATGTGCCTTGTTTGCATATCTTTATCTTCTATTACAGCCCACCAACATGTCCCGACGACTGCTGTCTATTATTTTTTATTGATTTTTGACAGTCTGTTTCTCTGAGATTTAAATAATCATACTGATATCTCCAGTAATGCTGAAGAAACTATGAATCGATTCACATCCGTGAACTTGAAATTATGGAGAATCACTAAATCTCTGCAGGCTGTTTTCATACACTATGAGAATAGTTAGTATGTAATCCATGTAATTATAAACCAGGACAGGACTTTCACCCAGGATACAGCTGTTCGAGTCCAAAGTGAAATCAGAATTTTTATTTTTTTTCTCTTTTCAGAAACAGAAGTATTTGGCCCAAACTTAACGAAGCATTTCAAAAGTTCGTATTTTCAACCCGAATCACGATCTTCTCCTAAAGCTAACCACGTGTTGCCTAAACGTGCTGAAATGTGAAAGAAAGCAGGTCTGCTCTAAATCTAACCTCGTCTAAATCGATGTTTTTCTGTTTACCACTGCTCCAAGTTTAGGGCTATTGTTTTTTTAACCACACCAGAACTTCTGTTCCTCAAGGCAATATTCTATTTTTATTTTAGATTATCTTCTGTTTTAATTCATTTTATTTGGATTTTTTATAGACTTGTATGAGCACTTTCTGTTGCTTTGCCCCCTTTTTCACACTTAGGACCCTAGGACCCTTCGCTTTTACCAATGATTTTTATGAGTATTATCATATTGTTCCCACTCTTAATGTGCCTCTGCTGTCTTTCGGGTTAGAGAGGAAGCCTGTCAAAGATGGTATTTACTGTAACATGATCCGCGTCCAAAGTTGGAATCCTCTGTTTATTCATATTCAAACACACCAGTAATGGAACTGTTAACCAGGTGCAGTGATTTACATAATGCGTTCCAATTACAGGTTAAATTAATTCATGCATAACATTTGTTTTATGCAAGTTATTCCTATAAATATAAATGCGTTGTATTGTGTTATTGCACACATTTATGCTCCTGTACCGTCATGTCAGTGCTGATCAGCCATCTGCGTATTTCCAGTTCAGCTGGATATCATTTCCTTATGATACACACAAAAGGCTTTTATTCATTTCCTTATAACTTTTTAAAAAAAGTCACTGATTAAGATCTTTTTCCGGGTTCGACATCAATATTCCTTTTCACCACACGTTGCAACCGAAAAACAGCGTTAAATACAGCTCTTTAGTGTTTCCCTCAATCTGTGTGCAGTCATTAGTCAGAAGTAGTTCCTTCCTCATTACCCCCCCAGTAGTGTATGTGGCCTCGTCCGTCTCCCCCTAGTTGTTTTTTAATGACCCCTGTGGAAGGTTCCCAATATCGCCCAAGGAGAAAACCGATAAAGTGGAAACATATTATCGCTGAGTCATCTGCCAGGGTGAAACATGCGTCGCTAAAGCCTGGGGGTGGGGGGGGTAATGATTTCTGTAGGGGTGTAGAATAAACCTGCCTTCCCGGGCCTCCAAATATAAATAACGGCCATTAAAGCTTATCCCCGGTGAGGAATGCTTTTTATGAGAAAGCCAGAACAATATACAGCATATATACAGGTTATTAGATTCCTCTGGGGGTGAAATATAGTGACAGGCCAGATTCGATATATAAACAGGCTGTACACAAGCACCGGCGAGGGGACAGAATCTACGACGAGTGTAACAACTTACTGTAAATTTGTTTGACTTTCAATACCTTTCTCTTTTTTTTTTCTCCATTAGTGTATTCGGTGGAACTAAATATGTCAGAGCACATTTAACAAGCCTTATATAACACACGCCTCTGCAGTGTTACTTTAGAAGTGAACTTTTTAAAGTGACACACACACACTCCGAGCTTCTTTTGACCCCCCCCCCCCCCCCCCCTCCACTTGGTTGTAATTGGTCTCACTCATCGTGCCCCCCTTTAAAAGTCACCTCATCTCCTGCAGCTGTGTCAAAGGCAAGTGCTGTTTACCCCAAATAAATGCTAATTACAGCTCTCAGGTCACACTGGAGATGAACAGAGATGAATAGCTGAAAGGAGCTACAAAGGAAGGGTTAAAAACAAACAAAAATCAGGATTTATTTACCTTGTAAAGGTCGACGCAAGCATTATATGTTTCCTTTCTGATATTTCCACATTACAGTTTCTCCAAGTCGGGTATATCAGAGGTCAGAGTTATGGACTTGGATGTTGGTTTTATAAACTGGAAAATGTAGATTTCTTCCTTCCATGTGACGTGAACGCAGCATTAATGTGCTTGCCAACGTTATTATGGGCTTTCTTTGCAAATTTCTAGTAGTCTATATAAGTCTCCAAGGACATAAACTTTTATTGTGCAATGTGTGTGTTTTTTTTTTTCTCCCTCTCCCCACATTTATCCAAGACAACCACTGAAAATCCGAGTAAACAACTTCATGCACAGTATATCTGCGTTTGCAGCAGCCGACCTTAAAGGAGGGTTATGGGAATAATTAGATGAAAAATCAACGGAAATACTGACACGGCACTTATCTGCCACATCTAAGCTGCTTCTTGAAGTTGGAGGTTGGAGGCGTCGCCACGGATGAAAGGTGATGAGACCGAACACACAGGCAGCTTCACTGTATATATATATATATATATATATATATATATATATATATATATATATATTCACTGCTGAACTTTACACACATATTCCTAAATTAATGGCACTTTTTCTGCCACATCTGAGGTGCATCTGAATCACCATCACATAACATCTTCTCCATCACGAGCGAAACATTTCTCCTGGAGGTGAAGAAATCAGTCTGTATTGATTATTGATTAAGAAATGCCCCCAAAAAAAGGTTGGTATTGATAATCCACCGACTTCTAATAGCTTCCACATGCCTCCCGTTGCCAGAGGGTGAGTTCAAATCAATAGAAATAGATCCATATCCATCCACGTCGACATTCTGCTCTCCTTTCCTCTCGTATACACCATCTCCAACCATCATTGTACGCCTTTTAAATGTTTTTTATTTATGATTTTCTTCTTGCATCTGTCACGCCACCTGTTGGAGGCACCGTATCGTTTTTCACGCCTGCCGTCCTGTCAGCA